>MU214866.1:18011-42817 GCA_018584345.1 Thuja plicata | reverse complement strand
TATATATATATATCCCTATTTTCATATCATATGATATTGATATCAAGTTATCATCAAGGTCATTCCTATGTAGAGAAAATTGGAGCTCAAACTAAATTTTGTGAATAAGGGGTTGTGTAGGATGTTGTTAATTATGGAGCCTATTAATGAACATCTTGAGAACAATGCCCAATGGGTTGAGCTCTTCAAGGAGACTATTGAAAAAAAAATCAAGATAGATGAGTTTTTATTGCAATATCACATGTATCATATGTGAATCATAAAATCCTATAGGAGATTTAATGTCATTAGGAGTTTGAATCATCTTCCTTTTGTTAAGGAAAGTGGTGAAGATAAGTCAAAGGAAGAATGAAAGGTAGAATTAGATAGTTATGGTTTTTTCTCTACACTTGATAAAGCCATAGGTGATATGGATAATATATAGTCAAATTTGTTTCCTTAGTTAAATATATTGTATGAACTAGACTATTCAATTAGACAACTTAACAAGTTAAACACAAATGTGTCTGATCGATGGTATGATGTGCATATCAAAAGATGCAATGATTTCTTATTGAAATAAATGCAATATATGACATGAGGTAGAATTAGTCTTGTGTTCTCTATTTTTATTCTTCATGGTATTTACGATGTCAAAAGGCATATTTTCATGATTCTCAAGTCATCAACCGGTAGCTTTTTGCTCCCTATTTTATATAAAGGTAATTCATGGTTGATTGGAAGAGTGTTCTGAAACTTTTGGATTTATATAATTTTTTTGCTAATATAAACATATATAATTGGATGCTCATATTTTGATAATTTTTTGAATGGTATATTGGATCAAAATTAATAAAAATCTCACCATATTTTGTCTCATACTTTGTTCTCTCACAATTTTATGAATTTTTCTCTCAAAGATAGGTCGATTTGTCTTTGCAATTTTTATATGGATGTGCAATGAAATATGGATGTGCAATGACATATCTTAGGTTTCTTTCAAGGAAATAATATAAATCTTGCTCTGCATTGAAGGGATTGTGTAGGAATGAATATGATTAGTTGAAGTATGATATGTGGTGGGAGGCAATTGAGTGTTCATGTAAGTTTTAGAATAACTGAGAGGAGGGGGTGAATTAGTGGCCTCAAAATTAATCCAAAACCTTCAGTTATCTTTTAGTCCTACAAGATGTATGCCTTTAAATAAATTTCACAAATATATACTGCTCGGTAAGATATACTTTTTATCTTTTCGTAGACTTTACAGAATAGCAACAAATAAACTTAGTGGTTACTGACCAATCTAGTTTTAGTAATGTGTAAGGAGAAACATCAAAGAAATGAACCATATATACATTTGACACTTATATTTTAACATGGAAACCCTATTAAGGGAAAAACCACTTGGGACGATAACCCAAAATTTTCACTCTTCTGAAGCGAGCTCGATGAAGAGCCAACCCTTATAAAGGTTACAAACACACTGTTAAGTGTGACCTTGTTAGAGGATTCAAAAATAACAGTTTTTCATTTGACCTAGCATTCACTATGTTGTCAACATGAAAATATTTTTATGCTCTTGAGCAGCTCAATACAAATTAGGATGGTTAAATCCCACTCGGTTAAGAGATTTTCTGAATCAATGGTTAAACTGAAACAGTAAATGATTTTTTCAATAATACAACTTTAACTTGCAAATTTTCAGATCTATTGTTAGTCCACAAAATACCTCTCTAATCAATATACTCTTCAATTCCTTTTCTCCCCTCTTTATTCTACTTGTTGAATGCTCTTGCTTCTGTTGCTTGGTGTCTGTAGAATTCTTGGCTCTATTCTTCAGCCTGTATGATCATATTTGCATGAAGATTTCTTCCTTCACACAAAATATACTCAGCATTCCTCTCTTTCATAATGAAACACTTGTATCTTTATATAGACATGATTTCACCATTTAATCTCCTTGTCTTTCTTGTTCTTGACATATGTTTCTTCTTTATCTGTAAATCTTAGTGTTCTTTCTTTAATCCATAAAGCTCTAGTTTAGTTTTATTTTGTAGATCTCTCCTTGTTAACTGGGAATAAAACTATCTTTAAATTTCCTTCTTATCTTTAGCTTAACTGATCAATGAAAATAAAGAAATCAATCAGTTAACTCTAAATATAGCTCTACCAGCTAAGTAGTTTTGTCATTTTCTAACTCTAGTGGATTTCGGTCATCAACTCTTAGTTTGTTCAGTAACACTTTCTTGGGTACTAATGATCTCGAGTAACACTATCTGTTAGGCAACACCATGAACTTCTCAGGGTTCACTGTTCTCTAGTAACCCTGTCACTTGGTGTATACCTTTACCGATGACAAAAAAATTTGTCTCTTTAGATCTTCAAGTGGTGTGAAAATATGTGTATGAGTAATCATAACATTTTATGTTGACATCAATAAAAATATAGTACATTAACTAATTTAATGTCTTGCATTTACTTTATGCATCTCGATGATCATCAACTTATCATCTTCAAACAATCAATCAGTTATAGTTCATCAATCTCTCCCTTTCGTATTGATGGAAACATACTATGAAATATGTAATGTAAATCATTCCATATAATGCCAAAATTATTGTTCTATAACCAATTCAAATATCTGACTCTCAGTAAGCTCTTCTAGCTTAGATTTTATTCTTGAAGAGTGCTCTCCCCTTCTTCATTCCCTTCAATGGATAGATGTAGAACCTTCTAATTTTGTCTCTCCCTTTCTTGTAGAATATCTTCTCCCTTTCTCTAGATAGATATGTAGTGTTAACTCTTTTCAATTCTCTCCCTTTGTAGAGTCTTCTTTCTTTGAGCTTTTGTCTCCCTTTGATTGATGTTCTTATCCCTGATGGATATGTTTCTTTTCTCTCCCTTACAGATATTTCATTGAATTCATCTCTCCCTTTGATAGAAATGCCAAATAAAAGTATATCATGAATCTTTTGTCCATAATTAATACAACTCTGTAGTAGCCAACAATATCTCCATTGTTTGGTGCAGATAAGTACCTTTTTGTACTGATATGTCATTGCAGTCCATATCTCAGCTTGCATCAACATGATTGATCTTCTGATAATGTGTAGGTTGATGCAACCTTCAAGACAGTTTAGTGACTAGTAGACAAGGTTCAAACCCCTAGTCTATTCCTTAGGTACTCAAATGTATCTTTTGGCAATGCCTTTGTGAATATGTCTGCAAGTTGTTCTTTGGATTGTACATATTCTAGTATCACCTCTTTCTCTTATACTTGTTCTCTCAAGTAATGATACTTTATAGCTATGTGATTTTTTTTAGTATGCATCACAGGGTTCTTTGAGATGTTTATAGCACTTATATTATCACAATAGATAATAACTGGTTCAATAATTTGCATATTCATACCTTTCAGTAATTGCTTGATCTATGCAATGTTAGAGCAATTTACAACAGCAACCACATATTCTACTTTTGCAGTTGATTGAGAGATACATCCTTGCTTTTTACTTATCCATATGACAAGTCTGTCACCCATAAAGAATGCTCCTCTAGTATTTCTCTTCTTGTCATCTATGTTTCTAGCCCAATCAGCATCAGTATAAACTTGTAGCTCAAATTTTCCTTCTTTATTATACCACAAACCATAGTCTTCAGTATTCTTTAGATATCTCAGAATTATTTTAACAACAGTCATGTGTGATTCCTTAGGATTAGCAAAGAATCTTGCAACTATACCAACTGCATGTGCTATATCAGGTCTTGTGTGTACAACATACATTAGTTTTCCAATCATAGATCTATATAAGGTCTGATTTACCTCAGTTGTCTTGTCTTGTCTTTGTTTGTCAATTTGCATCCAGTTGCCATAGGTGTTCCAACTAGTTTGGAGTCCTCCATTTTGAATATCTTCATAATTTCCTTGATGTATTTAGATTATGTGATGTAGATGTCTTCTTCCTATTGTAGAATCTGTAGATCAAGAAAATTTTGATCTCTCCAAACATTGACATCTCAAACTCTTTGCTCATTTTATCAGAAAATGATGTGCATAGAATATCATTACCTCCAAATATGTTATCATCAACAAATATCTCATCAATCAGAATCTTATCATCAATATCTCCTTTCAAATATAGATTATTGATATCACTTGTTCTAACAAATCTAATACTAATGAAATAAGAGTGAAGTGTTTCATACCATTCTATCGGTGCTTGTTTCAATCCATACAATGCTTTGTGTATCTTACAAACAATGTTTCTTTTGTTAGGATTAACAAACCCTTCAGGTTGTTCAATGTATACCTCCTCTTCTAGTATTCCATTTAGAAATGCAGATTTAACATCCATTTGGTATACTTTGACTCCTTTGAAAGCAGCATAAGAAAGTATAATTCTTACTCCTTCTAGTCTAGCAAGGGGTGCAAAGGTTTCTCCATAGTCAATGCCTTATTCTTGTGCATACCCTTTACATACCAGTCTTGATTTGTTCCTTGTGACTTCTCCATTCTCATTCAGTTTGTTTCTGAAAATCCATTTGGTTCCTATGACATTTTTTCACTCGGTCTTGGTACTAATGTCCATGTCTTATTCTTTTCAATCTATTCAATCTCTTCATTCATTGCACTAACCCATTCCTGATTCTCAAGTGTAGTATTAACATATTTAGGCTAAAAATCACAAATCAAACATCTAGTGTTAAGTGACTTACTTCTTGTTCTCATTTCTACTCTTTTATCTCCAATGATTTGGTCCTGTGGATTATTTCTTCTAACATATTTGGCAAGTATAGGTTCATATCTTTGTTCATCATTCTTATCATCATTATGACCTTCATTTTTCTCTTCATCGCTCGATTCACTATTGTGAGCATTTTCCTGATTCTTGGTGTGTGCAGCTTGTTGCTTGGTTGCATTGTTCTGTCGCTTGGTAGTGTTACACTATTTCTTGGGAAAGGTGATAGGTTCTTCAATATAGACAAATCTATTGTAGTCTTGTGGTTCCTTCCTACTTTCTTCATCATTTTTCTTAGCAAAAACATCCACTTTAACATTTGCACTTTCAATGATTTTGTTAGAATATTTGTTAAGACATTTATAAGCTTTGCTTTTGGTCGAATATCCTAGAAATATTCCTTCATCACTTTTGGATTCAAGCTTCCCATTTCTATAATCTTTCAATATATAACATTGACTTCCAAAAATTCTAAAGTAACTCACATTTGGTGTGTATCCATACCATAGCTCATAAGGTGTCTTATTGGTGTCTTTCTTCAATTGAACTCGGTTCAGTGTATAGACAACAGTACTTACAGCTTCTCTCCAGAATGTTTGTGTGATGCCTTTTTCAATCATCAGTGTTCTGGCATAGTCAACAATTGATCTATTCCTCCTTTCAGCAATCCCATTTTGCTATGGTATTCTCGGTGCAGAGACCTGTCTTGTAATTCCATGCTCATTACAAAATTTAGTGAATTCATCATAAATAAATTATCCTCCTCTATCTAATCTTAGATATTTCAATTCTTTTCCACTTTGTTTTTCAACTATAGCTTTATACCATTTGAACATATTAAATGCTTATGATTTCTCTTATAAGAACATGACAGTAATCATCCTATAGTAATCATCAACAAATATAATGAAGTATCTATCACTATAATAGCTCTTTGTTCTCATTGGTCCACATAAGTCAGTATGGACTAGCTCTAAAATAACATTAGATGTGTAGGTTTTTCTCTTGAAACTAGACTTGGTCATTTTTCCTTTTTGACAATTCTTGCACATAAAATGGACGGGCTTTGACATGCTCGGTAAGCCTCTTACTTTTCTATTTTTTCTTATCTTAACCATGTTGTCAAAATTCACATGACATAACCTTTTGTGCCATAACAAAACATCTTCATTTCTAGCTAATAAACAAGTGGTATGAATATTATCAAGATAGAATAGGTTACCTTTTGTTTTTTCACCAGTACCGATCAACTTTCCTAATCCGTTGTAGATCATTGCCTTTTTGTTCTCAAATGTAACTAGGTGTCTTATGTTGATCAGCTATGAAACACTAAATAGATTATAGTTAAGTCCTTTCACCCAATATGCATTTTCACATCTAATCAGTTTATTCAACATGATGGTACCTTTTCCTTCAACTGGGCAAGGTGAGTCATTACCCATCCTAACTGATCCACCATTATAATACTCTAAAGTTTCAAAATTTTCTTTATCACTAGTCATGTGGTGGGTGTTTGTTCTTTTTTACGCTGAGATTATTGATTAACAACCTTTTCACTTTGCAACAGATCTTTAAGAGTAGCCAACTCCAAGTAGTTCACAATAGAGTAAAAAGGACCAATTTACAAGGATGCGGATCCATCCTTCTACGCTTTAGGTTATGCAAAACCAAGGGGGGACACCCTTTAACACCTTCAGTATTCTATTTGGCATCAATCAACAGAGATCTCACAAAGGCTCAACACGACCGATAGATACTAAGTCACTGGCTAATTACCCGTTGAACATCAACCTTGAAGTGGAGCATGAGATTAGTAAAACACAACAAACCATATAAGGCCTTCAAATATTTGGAGTTTATTTTCAATATGTAGAATATAGCCTAGACTTAACCAGACATGCATCTTCATAAAATTTACTAATCCTTGATCAGTGCCTTATCCATGGGCATATCTTAAATGTGAATATAAGAAACATGAACCAACTGCTATCAAAAACTCAAATCCATGAACACAACCAATCTAGCCCAACCAACTAAAAACTAATGGCATATACATAGGTAACCCTATGCAGTGAATTAGAAAATCCAAAATACACAAGATTGATACCAAGGAGAGACTTGAAACTAGAATGATTGCATTAAGTGTGATGAATCATGTACATGTTCAAACTTGATCTGAGAAATACAACTTCAATAATATGCAAAAGATACAATAAGTTTCTACTTTAATTTAACACACATCTAATACAGTAAACACTACACCCTAATGGAACCAAGAACAGACCGAAAACTCCTGGAGCCAGTAATCTGCAACTCTCTGTGGAGACCAAGATTTGGAACCCTTTGGAAAAGACAACATATAAAGATCAGAAGAAAACTCCTCTTTCTTACCTCCACAGGCACCTGTCCTTCCCAAAAAAATCTAAAAACTGCCCTTCTCCAACTGCTTAAAATATGATTTTATTTCCAGAAATATCTCCTTTGAAATCAAAAATATCTCCCCCTTTCAATAATGAGCTGATTTCATTTTCTTTTTTCTAGGAAAACACTTCCCGTGAATGCATATTTCCCTTTTGAAATAAAGATTTTCATAATCTTCAACTTCTTCCTTTCTGCTCAAAATTTGATAATGCACTTTGATATTTGCAAAATCATAAGTTCAATCCTGTGCATATTTAACACATTTTACATATACTTTGCACAGTATATTAGCATTTTAATTTCTGCACTTTGGGGCATATTAACATTTCCTTCTGCACTTTATTCTCCTATCACTTTAATATTCCCCTTTTATCTTTATTTATGTGTACCAAAATTCTACATTTTAATTATATTTTGACAAAACTTTACCATTTATTAATTTATCTTTGCACATTAATCCACCTTTTAACACTTTATTTCAATTCTGCACTACCATGTGTCATCTTTTGATTTGTTTGTAGGTCCACCTAGGCGCCTATGTCACCTTCCCTGCCTGGCCCCACCATCTGTCTGGATGCCACATGTCACTCTGGCATAATGGCTTGATGGTTATCCTCCATGCATCTTCCCTTTAATCCACTAAGCAAACTGTTCATTTCCTCCTCCTTGAGATTTGTGCCCATCTATCAGGCCCCTCCAGCACACTACCATGTCACCTCCACTTGGATGCCCTATTGTCAGCCTGACTGTCAAGTCTGCCACATGTCGCGACAACTTAATGGCTTATACCTCAGATCTTGATCAATTTTTTATCAAGCCATTAAGTTGACTGTTGATCTTCCTGCACTGCCACATCACCTTGCCACATCATACTCGCAGGCCCCATCAAAATTTGGTTTTTGTCTTCTGTCGTCGATTACCTTGCATAGATTTTGAGACACCTTCTTGCACATGCGTGAAGAGCCTCCGGACTTCATCTTCATGTCACTATGCGAGCCTTTTTTCTTATAAATCCTTATTTATCCCCTCGCACCAGCAATGTGGGACTATGTTTTTATGATTTTAAAGCTTCTAGTTCATTTCACTTCCAAAATTGTGGGTCCCACCACCTTGTTCATTCCTCCATCCAAGGGCCTGCCAAGGCTTCTCCAACTCTTTACTTCAAACAACATACCATGCCTTGCAATATTTAAACATTAAAAATATCCTCTCCACAACAAATGTGGGACTAAGCACTTTAAAGTTTTCTCATTCTAAAACCTTGCTTGTGTGCACGCTCCATTCTTCTATGGTTCTATGTGCATCCTCTCCATGTAGAGACCTCCATTTATGTTAGGCGCGGGCATCTTTATTGATTTTTAATGCGCAACTTCTTGTCTATAAACTACATTGATTCCTCTTCATTTCTTTTCAAACACAACCATTGGCTATTTTAATTCTGCGTACGCTTTTGTTTGATACCCAGCGCAACACTTGACGTTTGAATTCACTATGAAATGATTTCATGCTTTTTGTCTTGCAGATCACATGGCTTATCTCTACTCCTCCAATTCTTTCATATGCAGCAAGCTATTTGGATTTGTTAATTTTATAAAATCTCTCCCTCATTCATGCTTTGCACAGGCATCTGGCTTGTGGTCAACACAATATTTTATTTGAACTTACCCCTCCTTAATAAAATGCGCAATCTTTAATTCTCATTTTTTTAAAAAAATTGTAAAAATATTTCTCTTATGCATGGGCTACTTTAGAAAACATGTAGCCTCTTCTCTGTATTACTCTAGCCTTGCTTTGGCTTGAAAATTTCTAAAGCTTTCTCCACTGTTTGCACAACAAATGGATATAGTTATAATTATAGTGCATACAACTCACTATTTCCTTGCGTGAGCTCCTTCCTTGCAACCCTATGCAAGTTTTTGTGCATGAGTTTTAAACAGTTTGCATGCCTTGTCTCTTCTCCCATTTTCCCACATTGGATCTCATTACACCAGCCGCTTGCATTTGCTGGAATTTTTTGAGCATATCTCCAATGTTTTTTAAAAAACACACAACCTTCTTTTCAAAACTCCAGCGCAGGTTTTCTCTCCATATGTTGCCTTCATTTGCTAAACCTTTTTATTTGTTTAGTGTACAATCTTTTGAATGTAGACAGAGGACCAAGAAGGTTTGGATTTGCAAATTCCATCATTGCATAGAATTCATTTAAATTATTTTGCATAGGAGTCCCTATCAGTAAAACTCTCTGAGGACATTGTACTACGGATAGAGCATCGATAGTCTCTTTCCCAATATAGTTTTTAAGTCGGTGTGCCTCATCACAAATGAGAAGGCCAAGTTCTAAAGATCCTATTATGTCAAAATATTTCTATAATAGCTCATAAGATGTAATTAAGAGAGGATTCACATTGCCAATTTTAAAGTCAATGAATTGTTGCTTTGCATCAATTGATGATGACCCTCCATGTACCACCATTGCCTTAAGCCTTTCCACTCCAAGCCACTTTTGAACCTCGTTACCCCTGTTCTGCACCAAGGACAATGGGAATACAACTAAATCATGCTTGAACTCATGTCTATCCTTCGATACTTGTTGGATTTTTTCACTTCTCAATGAACATTAAACTTCATTTTCATTGTCTTTAACCTCTCCTTTACTTCTGTAATTATCTTCACCATTGGGAACAAGGTTTGAAGTTTCTTGGATCATGCATTTTTGTGCAAAAGAATAATCACTACAACTATCATCTGCATCATAATCACTCTCTTGATGTCCACAAAACTCTTAAACTAAGACAAGAAATCTGCCCTGCCATGCTGATAAGAAAAAAAATCTACAAATCCAACGGAAACATCTGCAACCGTAGATTCATCTTCCACATATTGATATTCACTTACTTCACTATCAACATTATAATCAGTATTGTCTGCACAACTAGATTCAGAATCATGAGCACTTTCAGATTCAGATTCTTCAATAGCATCTATCCATTTTTTGACAATTTCCATGCCTTCCTCTCTACATGATGCAGACCAATTTACTAACTTAGGCATACAAAACTCTAAAAAAAACTGAAGATATGCATACTCTTGAAGTTCAATCCCTTCTGGCAGCTCATCATATACATTGGAAAAATTTTCATAAAACACATGTATGGATTCTTCATTCAAAAAAAAATGGCTTCATCTTGGCTTCTTTTATTAAATAGTGCAATATCCTTTTGAATATTTTCAAGATCTGTTGGATAAGTTTCAGATCTAGGCAACATATCTCAATCTATAAAATCTAGAATCTCCATTGCACTATTTTATAACAATACATCTTCTTGAAGACATTAGATTTTTCCATTAGTATATGCAAGGAAAACATGATCAACACCGTCGGTTAATACTACACCGAAAGACAGGGCACAACACTATTTGACGCCAAGGTTAACCGATGACAGAAAATACAAAGGAACCCAACGAGTAACCAATAGTGCAACCTGATGAAACAGTCAAGAGTGGAACCTGACAGATCAAGGGAACCCAACAAGAAGTTCAAAGAAGGAACATCGACAGACTTTCAGTTCACACCGACAATCAGATACTGAGAGTCAGTTACATCCCAAAAAAATGGATCTGACTTCTACGTCAGATAAATCACTGAAGTTTTATATTTAGCTTCTTGATTTATTTTTAAATCCATTAATTGAGGGAAAAAAAATTTATTTATTATTGTTTCTATCAGTCTAACTGATTTAAAACATGCAAACTAAAGGATCAAGGTCAAGTTGTGTACCTTGGATCTAGAGTTAACATTGCAATGTGTGATTCTAGAATAGGTCAAAGAAATTGTATAAATATATGCTCAATAAATTGTGAACATGTTGTTCGATGATGATTGTAGTCTTTGAGAGCATCTAAGGTTCAAACAAGATAATTCATATAGAAACATAGACAAAGATCAAATCAATTTTCAAGAACAAGAACCAAGGCTACCGACAAGCAAGAAAAGGTATTAATCAATCATTATAGGTGATATTCATACTTTGTAAGTTTTCATGGATCTGTGATCAAAAATTATAGATTGCATACAGTCAGGTCATACATATTGTACACATTCTAACAAGTGTAGTACACTTAAGAAATCCTTTCAAGGAAGGTGGATTTAACAATCCTATTGTAAATCTCTTAACTGAGTGCACACTACATCAATGTTGCTAAAGCTCTTAACAGAATAGATCCTAACAGGTCTCCACATTAATACTCTTAACAGGGTAGATCATTAGAAGTGATCAAATTGTAAGCCTTAACCAGCTCCCTTCCAATCTGCAGATAGTGAATTTTTTTGGGTGCCATCCCCACCGCATTTTTTGCTTCCTAATAGGAGTTTTCTGAGATATCATATCTTGTGTTATGTGTCTATTACTTTCATGAATATTTCTATGAATGTTACATACAATTAAGTTTATGAATTAATATGGCATGCATAAGAAAGAACATCAAATTTGGTCGGTAATACAATAAAGATTGATTGCTAATGAAGTAAGGTGAAAGGTGTTAAAATTATTAGAGGTACTAATTCGCCCCTCCCCTCTTAGTACTACTTCCCATTAATCCTAATAATTGGTATCAGAGCTACACCTCTTCTTGGAAAGATTAAAGCCTTAAGAGAAAATATCATACAATGGAGAAGTACATGATAAAAATATTGAGAATAAAAAGCTTGAAATTCAGATGTTCTATGAATAGTATAAAGAAGCTAGAATCAACATGAGACAATTGTTGGATGAAAGAAATAATATGACATCTCACTGTAATGAGATAAATTATCATGAGGAAGAGATTCTAGATTTATTTGAGTCTTCAGGATCAAATACAAGAAAAGCATCAGATACATCAGAAGAAATCATCACAAGCCTAACTGAAATCAATCTACATCTGGCTGGACAAGTCAAATCTCTACAAATCAGTTAAGAGACATAGATGGTAAGGATGCTTGATGTCATGAACAATGTTAGGCACGTTGAACAAGAAAGAACACTAGCTATTGATCATAGAAGAAAGAACACAGAAAAGATACAAGAAAAAGAGTCTGAAATACAAAGACTTACAGAGCATCACCATGAGATTACAAATCAGATTATTCTTATGAGTCAAGAAGCAAACAAAATGAATATGGAAATCATTGAAAGAATACAGACTATCGGTGAACTAAAAGAAGAGAATGAAAAACTAAATCATGAGGTTATAATTTAGAAACAACATAATGACATGATTAAGATAGCTGAAGAAAGTCCAAAAAGGATGGATGAATTCTTGAATGCTCAAAGAAGGCCCAACACCAACACTGGACTAGGGTACACTAAGCATGGAGAGTCATCAAATGAAGCTAATCCAAAAGATGCCTACATCAATCATAGACCAAGGAAGATGACATGTAATCACTATGGAAAGAAATGCCACACCTCAAATGTTTGCAGGAGAAAAGAAAAAGGTATTCCTAAATCCACATTTACATTCATAGGAAACTGTTATAATTGTAGTAAGAAAGGACATAAAGCATATGAATGTAAATCAAAGGAGAAAGAACCAAAGAAGGAAACCTATATGAACAAGTATTGTCTCACCTAATAAATGCATGAGCACACATCTCTTGAATGCAGGAAGAAGAAAATTGAAGCGTGGAAGCCCAAAAATCAAGAAAATGCATATAAACCGAGCAGATTCGGTAATTCATATGTTTGCAATTACAATACATTGATAAACTGCACAACATGTGGTAGATATGGTCACATTGCTAAAAACTACATGAGAACATGGACCAAAAGGTCTAGAGGTTAGACCAACCCTAGAATGGCATGTTTACACTGTCATAAGGTTGGACATCTAAAGAAGGACTGCAAAGACCGAATAACAGAAACCACCACTTTTGTAAATGGTAACACCATTGAAGACATCAAGAAAATGAGAAAGAAAATGTGGAGGAAATATTCAACCATTAAGGAAGCTAGACCAAGAAATGCAGTCGGTGACACCTCATCCCATGGATCTAGTGACATCACCACCCCTACCTAAAAGATGAACAAGTATGGAATTGCACTACACCAAGTCATATTTTGCATCAGTTTCATTATACAAATTGATAGATAGTCAAAATCTGCATGAATAAAGATGCATATTATGTTACTTGTTACAATTCTGAGAAAACAACCCCGTCAGTAAATACATACCAAAAATAATCAGTGAACATAGAAGGATGAGTTTTCTCACTTACCGAGAATCGTCAGTCAACACATAAAAAGGCTAAGTCACTAATGTAAACTAACACCCGTCGGTAAGGAAGAAAATTTACAATGTTGTCTTGACACTACACCGAGATTTGTTAGTGAAAGAAACAATCTTAACAGTTATCCTGAGAATCTTGTCAACACTGAGAATTTTGTTTGAGAGTTTAACCGATGAAATCCATCTTCATGAACTGACAAGTTGAGAATTTATGACAAACTTAGGGCAAAAGTCTATAAATACTCAACGAAAGCACTTCATTCTTCACACGCAAATTGAGCAAATAGAGTACAGAAAAAAAAAGAGCAAAAAGAGAGCAGTTAGTAGAACGTCCTTAACTCGATCCAAGGTAATCCAAACCAATCACTCACAAGCTACATGGATTGAAGTAAGTACCAAGTGTACCGAGAACTCTGTTATTATTTTTGAAAAAGCCCTAAATTCAAAACACAATGGAAAAATAGCCAAATTGAAGAATGAAAAGAAGAATTTCATTAAGTTAATCAAGAATAGCACTTGTATGGAACCAAAATACAAGATATGTCCAGAGGTTACCTTGCAACTTGATGATTCTGGTGCATTCTCAAAAATTCCACCTAGGTTTTTGTTGATAGAAGACGTTAAATCATATATCCACTGCAAGATTGCTGAGATTGGTGATCTGGAGATAGCTCAAGCTTATAAGAAACTATGTGATGATCAAGGGAACCTAAACGAAGAACACAAGCACTTGAAAGTAAAAGGGATAAAAAATGCCTCATATTTTTTAGGGTTTTCAAAACTAACTAGATTTGGTTAGTACTAAGCATAATGCATGATCAAAAGTTATGGTTGGATGAACCCAAGCAGATTACAAAGGATATAATACATGTTGTAATAGGATACCCTAAAACTGACAAACCAAAAGCTCACAAGAATCCCTCTCAACTAGAAGTTGATTAAATCACCAACATTGTATGGGATAACTCAGGACTTAAGGTGAACAACATCACCAATGAGGAACTAAGGTTTGGTGCATGTGTCATAGGGTACAAAATTTTTCAAGCTAGAAGGCTAAACAACATAGCATCAACATCAATAAGCATAACTTACAAGATTATCATGAAAGGAATACAAATGGATCTATGTGAGATCCTACTGAAGCAACTTGATGAAAATATGACAATAATCAGGTCTGCCAAGACAAGCACATGTAAGTTTGGCTCACTTATAATGTGTATATTCTTTAATTTTCAAGAATACTTTCCTTCAATTGGAAAAGTGAAGTGGGAAACCACCAAGCTAGTCACATTACAAATAAATGGACATATCAAGTCACTAGCTGACAACTTTGATTCAGTGATGACTAAAAAGTTCCTTAATTTCAAGGAAAATATGATGGAGAGAGTAAGGATCCCTGAACAATTAATTGAAAAGCATAAGGAAGAGATATGCTTTATGGTGGATTCATATTTTACTCATATTAAGCTAGTTGTACCAAGGACAGCCTAGTTACCACCACTTGACTATGAGATAAACATAGATCAATAAATGATATTGATGCACCGTTGAATGAACCACTTCACAGTAAGCAACAAAGATTTGGAACATATGAAGAGGCCAAGTGATGTAGCACTAGTCTTTCTTCCTCCAAGACCTTCTTTAGGGTATTCTAGGTCACTCTATTGACCTACTAGGGTTTGTTTCACTATCCCTAGGCTCCTTAGGGTTCTTATCACAAGATCCTAATCCATTCAACTAGTGGACACCATTATGTAGAACAAAACACTTCCAAACTTCCTTCTAGACCTCAAATGGTCTTTCTTGCCTCATTTGCCTAAAATGCTCCAACTGGCCCAAATTAGCCAATGCTCAATCCACAGAGAGGATTAGGGTTTCCAATATGTTCATAGGACCCTTTCCAACACCTGCAAGAACACTTTTCATCAGAACCTTGATTGAGTTCCAAGAAACTCCATAATTGCTTCCCAAATAGGGCTACAAGTAATTAGCCCTACTTAGTCACCTTTCCTACAATAACTCACAAAATTTCTTAACAAGTGTCCAAAAAAGTATAGGATCCAGATACCCTTTTCCACAACACTAGATATTTTCTAGGTCTAAGGCTCCCAAGCTATTTGTACAGCTCTACCTATAATCAAGGCTAAAAATTAGGGTTTTGAGGGTTTCAAAACCAGTTTGATAGAAACTCCATTATTACTATAAAAAAAATTCACCAAATATTCCCACTCACCTTGGTACATCATAACACACCACCATACTCCTCTCCAAGCTTTGATTGAAGCAATGATTTCTTTCAATCCACCAAAATGCCTCTGCAACTATTGGTGATCCCTAGCCATGCCTCACTGGCTCGCCTAGGGAATCACCTTAAAAATGGATGCCATAACTTCTAGGGCCCATCCTTCATTGTACACAATTTAAATGGAGTCAACCACCATAATCCAAGAACCCGTGCAAGTGCCACGATGGAAAATGGAGTTATGACCCCATTTGCAGACAATGCTGAAAATCAAACCAGCGACTGGACCAAAGTTAAAAGATTTTTTACAAGAAACTAAAACTATTGAATCACACAATCTATCACCACAACAAGTATTGAAACAACCTACATTACACTAAACAAATCCTATAGAAGTAAATTTAATGCATTAAGCCATCTGATCACCTCAAAACACACAAATAGTCACTGTTATTGCATTACACAGTCCGTACACAAACTTACTCCAACTTGCCAACCCTTCCAACAACTTGAGGATGGTCTTATATAGTTTAACCAAGAACTAATAAATTTATTTCAGACAGTTAAGGAACTAATTCCTTCAAAATTTCATTCTTGTCATAAAAGTTGTCAATGTTGTCAATGACAACATTGACAACTTTTTGCAACTTCTAGCTATGGTGTCCAAACTTGGTCTAACCTTGTCAAAACTTGCCCAAACCCATAATTAGGATGAAATAACATCAAATAGGACCTCTAGTCCCTTTTTTGACTCATTTGGAAACAAAATACCAAATTTCCCCTATTGGGCCTAAATGGACACCAAGGCCTCTAAGGACCTAACAAGACACATCCTCCTATTTAACACTCTACACACTAGGACACTTGGTCCCTTTATTCACCTAGTGGTTTGGCTAGAACCACTAAAAGATAAAAAATAGAAGAAGCCCTATGTTTACATTGTATCAAGTAGCCCACCTAGGTGCTCCTACACCATACTCCCCCAAAAGGAAAAGCTATGTCACTCCTGTGGATAGTAGATCCTTTGAGATGCCCACCTTCTTGAAATATACCTTTGCAATCCATGAGGCCTCTGAACCTGGTCTATCTTTCCACTGAATCAAATGTTCCATGTAGACCTTGTGTCTAGTAGTCTTCTTAACCCAGGAGTCCAGAATTTTTTCAGCTACCATCTGAAACTTTGGAGGTAAGACAACAACCTCCACATCATCACTGACCCCCCAACTAGTTGGATTGATCTCATCCATATTCCCTCTAAACTAGATTAAATATTGAACATTAAACACTAGAGATATGCTCAAGTTTGAAGGTAAGTCCACTTTATAGGCATTAGCCCCATATTTTGCCAATATTTTGCAAGGGCCCACCCTTTTCATTTGAAGCTTTCTAGGGACACCCTTCTATTGCCTTGATTTGTTCAAGTGAACCATGACAAATTCACCCACTTCAAACTGAACATCCTTCCTCTTCTCATCAACTTTGGCCTTCAACTTATGTTGACTGTCTTGGATCTTCTTCTTGACTTGGTCTTGGATCTCTTTCATGGTATGGGTTAAGTCATCTACATGGCCACTTCTGTAATCCATCCCACCAAGATCCCTGAGCTCACAAACACCCCTTCGGTGCATGACATAAACCACCTCAAATGGGCTCTTTCTTGTCATCCTATTCTTACTGTCATTGTAAGCATATTCTTCTTGGGGAATGACCACATCCCAAGTCTTCCCATACTCCTTAGTTAGGCACCTCAATAGGTTACCCAACACCCTATTTACCACCTTAGTTTGGCCATCAGTCTAAGGGTGGTAAGCTGAACCAAAAGATAGATTAGTTCCCAATCTTGACCAAAATGTCCTCCAAAAATGGCTCATAAATTTCACATCCCTATCAGAGACTATGCTCAAAGGAAGACCATGTATCCTCACAATCTCTTTAAAAAATAGATAGGTAATGTGGCTAGCATCATTAGTAGTTTTTCATGGAATGAAATGCCTCATTTTACTAAATCTATCAACAACTACATAAATGCTATCATACCCCTATTTGGTCTTAGGTAAGCCCACAATAAAATCCATACTCACACACTCCCATGGCCTATTAGGGAGTGGTAGAGGCTGATACAACCCTGCATTACTCATTCCTCCTTTTTCCTTCATGCAAACATCACACTGCTCTAGATACCTGGTGACATCTTTTACCAACTTTGGTCAATAGTAGAACCTTTGGACTAGTTCCAAGGTTTTTTCCTTACCAAAATGACCACTTAGAGAACCATTATGTTTCTCTTGTATGAGTTTCAGCCTCATTGACCCTTTAGGTACACACAACTGATTTCCCTTGAACAATAATCCATTTTGCAAAGTAAAATGAGAGAACTTGCTATGAAAATTATTTTCAAAATCAACACATACCTTATAGGCCTCACCAAAATCCTCATCTGCTTTGTAGAGATCTTTGAAACTATCAATCCCAATGCTATTCAATTGGACTTCTTGTACTATCAAAAATCTCCTACTTAAGGCATCTGCCACTTTATTAAGTTGACCCTTCTTGTGCTTTATAGTGAAAGTGAATGCCTAAAAGTACTCCATCCACTTCAAATGCCTATTTCTTAGCTTCTCTTGTGCGCTAATGTAACTAAGAGTCTGATTGTCAGTAAATACCACAAATTCCTTAGGCAATAGATAATGCCTCCACTTTCTCAAAGATTGAACTAGAGCATATAGCTCCAAATCATAAGAAGAGTATTTCTTCTTAGCCTCATTCAATTTCTCACTAAAGAAGGAAATTGGTCTTCCCTCTTGACTCAATACACCCCCTACTACCATTCCACTAGCATCACACTCAATGGTAAACAACTTCTCAAAGCTTGGAAATTATAGGACTGGTTGAGTAGCCACTTGTATCTTCAACAACTCAAAGGCTTTCCCTTCTTCTACTGTCCATCTAAACTTAGTTTTGACCCCACCCTTTATTTTATCCATCAATGGTACACATATCCCACTAAAATTTCTAGTAAACTTCCTATAAAATTGGGCAAGGCCATGGAAAATCCTTACCTCTATGGTTGTGGTAGGTGAAGGCCAGTTCAAGATAGCAGCAACTTTGTCTTTGTCCATCTTCAAAGACCCCTTGTGTGAGGCCTCACCCTGACCCATCATAGCTTTACTGCTCGATCACACTTTGATACTTTATGTTTTGATACATTGATACACTTTTTGATTATCCTGACAGAGACTCAAGATATTATGTTATGATGATGATTATATTGTGTGGATTACATTTTGATATTGATTAGACCTAGGATAGGTGGGTGATTTTGATTATATATGTTTGGATAAGTGAATTGATGAGAAGATCGAATCATGATTGGATTTGATTATTTCATGGATGTTATGTCATATGATTATGGAATTATTATGTTTTAAACATTTTTGTATGAAAATTACAATTAGGAATTTAATTTTGCTTATTGATTAATGTTGCTAATTATTAATTGGAAATGTATATTTCATGTGATTTTGTTATCTTGGACTACTGATGCTCGAGTTTAGTGTGTAGGAAAGAGAACTATGGAATTATTCAGAGAACTAGGGCTAAACACATGGGAATTGAGTAAGAAAGGTTTAATCCAATAAGGGGTTGAAACCTCATTGTAATGTGATATTTGTTGTAAATGTAATCTGAATGTGTGTTAATAGTTTAAAATTCATGTTGTTGTTTGGATATGTCATTGTGAATGTGATGTGTATTTTGTTTGGTGTCACTTGACACTTGTGTTGTCCATGTGGATGGTGACATGTCCAAATTAGGACTTGGGCAAGAACCACCAAATCTTATAGGATGTTATATTAATCCCACTTGCATATAGATGTCTTTTAGGGATCACATCAAGTTGGAACTCGGATTTGAACTTTAGGGGTACTTTGGAGGGGTCAAAAGTGACCCTAAAGTGTATTTTTGGCCACAATTAGTTAACTCTAAGGGGGTACTTTAGGTTAGGGCTATTTTTTACCTATGGGAGAAACCTAGGTCACCATTATGACTCTCCAAAATGCCTACTTTTCAAAAGTTGCGAAAATGGAGATGGCCACATGCATCTAACTTATCCCACACTCCTTACTAAACTCACAATTTAGAGGGGAGACAAGAGGTAAGACAAAAGGCTAGATTTCATGTCTCATTATTGCTAGGTCTTGAGTACACTTTTGGAGGTCTTTTTAGAGGGTTTGGAGAGACTTAGTGAGTGTTCATCCACTCTCTAATTTTAAAGACACTTAGGGTTTGGATAGAGGAAGGATAAAGATTTGGGCTCTTCTCAAGTTTCATTTTTCTATAACACATTTGGAAGGTTGGTCTCCATTGTCATAAAGTGCTTATTTTATTACAAGTAGATTTTTATGTTATTGTTTATGAATATGAAATCTTGTATGGTGTTCATGTATGTAATCTTGTGTAGTGTTTTTGTATGTAGATTTTGTTGTCATGTGTTGGGTTGGGAATGCATTTAGATTTTGTATCAATTATTGTTCTTTTGGATTAGGAGTGTTGTTCATGGGAGTTATGATATTACTCACCCTTTGGGAAGGGAAGAAGTGGCCTTGGGTGAAGGGGTTAGTTGGGCTCTCCATTGTAGTGAGAGTCTCTTCTCTTGGAGAAGAGGGATAATTTCATGGAGTATGAGCTCCATGAAGTCATGTTGTAAATATTGTTTTGGTATAGAAATGACCAAATGTGTATATGGAAGGAATGTCAATGAAGCCTTAGAAAGGCATGGAGAAACTCTTATTGAATAATTTGAAAATGCAAATGGAATTCTCCTCCTTGGAAAAGCCCACCTTTACCCTACTTCAATGGATTTTAAAAACTCATTTGTGAAACCTTGGTTGGGAGTTTATTGTTGTTTTTTGCATATATGATGTTTTGTGAGGATTTGGATGTGTTATATTTTTTAGCCTTGGTTCTCCAAGCTCGGGGGTGGTCTCCTTGAGACCTTGGTTGGGAGGTGAGCTTCCCATGGTTCCCCTCATGAAATTTGCAAGTTTTTTAAAGTCAAGATGATGGTGAAAGAAGCTTGAAATAAATCCCTATTTGGGCATAGTTGTGTGTAAGAAACTTCAATGTTGCATAGGCACTCATTTGTATTGAAATTCATTTTTTGTTGATTGTTGTAATGTTTATTTTGGAAGCTTTTCAAGCTAGATGTGAAGAGTTCTCATTCTTCATTGAAAGAAGAAGTGTTGCATACCATCCATGTATTGTATAGATTTACCATCTTGAAGATATGTAATTGTAGTTTGTAAGATTACCATAACGTAAAAGATGGATTCTTTAGTTCATGCATATTGCATTCTATTACTTAGAAAAAAATAAATTAACCATTCATGTTAGAGGGATACCCAATATTGAAAGAGAAAGACAATATAATAGTTTCATATCATAAAAATATTGAGGATTTGTGAATCTTGAAATCTCCATAATGTATGTAAATGTAAGTTTTTAAGTTATTTGAAATCTCCATTTTCCCTTTGAAAGTCTCTATTTCATCTCCGTAGATTCAACTCTCTACATTAAAAATCTCCATTTCAATCTCAACTCTTGAAAAGAAGAAATAACCTTGATAACAATAAGAAATCAAACTAGTTAGTATGATAATAAAAAAATTAACTAATACTATTAGTCCTATTAGTATATTGCCCTAATAAATCAATCCAAATGCATACAATGGTCTATTGAAAAAATTGAACTAATAAAATCTATATGGAAGAGCTTATACCAAACAAAGCCCATGACACTTTCCAGATTTAGAGCAAAAATGCTCTCTGAAATTTGTATGGGAAAGGAAATATTCTCCTTACCACAGAGAATATTCCTTTCCCAATGTGCTCTCTCTCTAATTAAATTAGTATCCTAATCCCACTAACATAACCTTGTAATTAATCCTAAATTCTAAATTTAACTTACCTTGCCTTTACCCATTTCCCGTGGGCCCCACTCTTACCACCCTCCTTACCATTTTTACCTCCTTGCTTGGGCGCCACTGTTGCAAAGTTTGTAAAATAAATCAAATTATTTTAGGGTCTGCACTACTTGGTTTATGCGCCACCTCCCTTGCTGTCACACCCTTCAAGTTCTAACATGTCATTTTGCCCAAGTCAACCCTCTCTCCCCTTCCATGCGAGATTCACCTTGGGAAGATGGGAGATTTGTTGGTGGGCCCTTGCAGCACATCATCATCATATTTAAAAACCTGCACCACCCTTGTTGCCTTGTCTTCCATGCAAAATTTCTTGCATAGGAATGGGGGTAAGTTAGGTGGTGGGCCCCAAATCAAGTCATTCAGACATGCACTTTCCCCATAGGAATTCGACCCCCCTTTGCATTTCGAACTTTGTGGTGGGAAAATAATAGATTAATAAGTTAGTAGATTAATAAGTTAATGGATTAGTAGGTAGTTAGATTAGGTTTATAGGTAGTTAGTAGATAGTTTAAGTTAGTTAATAGGATCTATTTCTTTATTATTTTAATTCTTAATTGTGTAGCATTTTATACACATGTAAATTGATTCAATGATGTAGCATTAATTATTAGATTAATAACTATAGTGTTATGAAAGATGAATGGACTTATTTACATGACCAAATTTAATTGGTATTGGAACAACATATTTAAAATAATTATTAATCATTTTAAATGGATCCTTGGCATTAGTTTTTTAGGTTATTTTTAAAATTGTGATGTTTGTGAACTAATTTTATAGGAATTTTGGCCTAAAGTTCTGATTAGCCTATTAGAGATGTAGGTTTACTCAATTTATTCAAATGTATAGTTAATTTTAATTTAAATTTTATCATGATAAAAAGGAATATGTTACTCTTGTGTTCAAGGGGTTAGGGGTTATGTTAAATTTCAATTAGAATTTAATTCAAGTTTCTATTAGAGGATAATTTAATTGTCTTATTAAAGGTTAATTTGAAGTTGTTTTGTTAGGGGATTGATGTATTAGGATTGCATGTGTTTTTCATAAAAGGGGAATAATTTAATTAAAAATGATATTGGTAGGTTAGGAAATCAGATTTGATTTTGGCTATTAGATTTTAATTAATAGTTGTTTGGTATAGTGAAATTGTTATTAAATTTTAATCATGGCAATTGATAAACGTTTCATGTATGTTTGTTTGAAAAGGGAGTAGAATATTAATCTGACTAGGTTTTGAGCTAGTAGTTAATGTTAACTGGAACTAGACTTGAACGAATTAAGTTGTAATCTAGGTTTAGAGTTAAGTAAGCATTAGGTAAACCTAATTCAACATATGTTCATAAGAACTAACTATCATTATGATACTAAATGTACTTAAAAATGTAATTAGAGTTAGACCAACCTGAGTTAAGCATTCATATAACTTGTGGAACAAGTTGATGCTCCAATTATGCACCTATTTATGGCATGACCCTAATTCAATCTACGTATATTTCTTGTAACTTGAAGGTTAACTCTACCATGCTATCACCTTTCCAAACTCAATCATTATTAGTTGTACGTACTTATGTGTTTTAAGAAAAAAAAAATTTGTGTGTATTTTACCCTAGTTTTGGGCATGACACCTTGGACACTACAAAGCCTAAGTAGACTAGTTCTTGTTTGAAGAACTCACACTTCTCAAGGTTGATAGCCAATTTCTCCTCATGCAACCTTTTCAATATTGCCTCTACATGTCTGATATGCTCCTCTCTTGTCTTACTAAATATGAGTATATCATCAAGATATACCACCACAAACTTCCCTGTGAAGTCCTTGAGCACCTCATTCATGAGCCTCATGAATGTGCTTGGAGAATTAGAGAGGCCAAAGGGCATAACAAGCCATTCATAAAACCCATTTTTGGTCTTGAATGCCATTTTCCATTCATCACCTTCCTTCGCCCTGATTTGGTGATAACCACTATTCAAATCCAACTTTGTAAAGTAAATTGTCCCTCCTAGTCAATCCATAAGATCCTCTATCCTAGGTATAGGGAATCTATACCTTATTGTGATTTTTTTATATCCCTTGTGTTGGTACTCCTAAATTTGGAACAAATTTGGAGTGACCATGTTAAATTTTTCAGTTGAGCAAAGTAAGTACCCTTGAAAATTTTGTGTGAGAAGGCTTAGTTGGAGTGCTTGCAAAGGGTGCCCGGATGATTTTCATGAGGTACAAATTGGGGAGAGGCTTTAATGCCTTTCATTTGACATATGCAGTGGGTCCCAGCTCCTGAATTCCAATTCTGATATGTTTATGGAGTAGTCATTTTGAGGGGGTCACCTAATTCTGCATTTTGCTAAATTATCAATTTGTTGTCCGGAGCCTGCTTTGCTGCTGAGTGTCTTACACCCTGTTGAGTTTCATAAGCCATCACTTTGGGAATGTGTTCCATGCATATTAGAGAACTTATATTTTAAGTCTCACATCATTCTGAATCCGTTTGATAAGTTTTCATACTTCTCAAAGTTGGTTGCTCAGAACTGTCTGCATTTTTGTTCTGCCTAGAAATCTGAATAGCATAGTTTGACATGTTATAACTTTTGACCAGTTCACCCAATTGAGAAAGTACCTTTTGTACTGTGTTCCAATGGTCACACACTCTATATTTTCCAGTCTGTAGATCTTTATGAAATCAGATGACAAGTTTTCAAGAACCATTCTGATAGTGAATAATTCTGATTTCCTGTGTATTCAAGTGCAGAATTGGTAAGTTGTCCACTTTGAGCTTTTGAAAATGTGTACCCGGGTGAACATTTTGGATAATTGAGTTGTCCCTCATATTGTAAACATAGGAGTGCACCTATTTGAATATTTACAAATTCCTGCCAATCCATTTATCCACTTTGCCAGAGCCTTTCCGTTTCCAATTTAATGAAGTTTCTTTGAAAATCCAAAATTCAGAATTAAATGACATACTTTGTGGTTTCCCTGTTTACACCTGGTTCGAGGTCAAGAATAATTGAATATAGATTTGCATTGTAGACCTAGGAATGAACCCCTTTGAATATTTCTAGATTTTGATCAATCCAGTTGATCACTTTTCCAAATTAAATCCAAATCAGTTTCCTGCATATTTGCATGGTTTAAGTTCAGGAAGTGTTTTGATGCTATTTTTGCAGATTGGTATCAGTTG
>MU214866.1:1140-14336 GCA_018584345.1 Thuja plicata | reverse complement strand
TAGAGTATAGTTTGCAGTCTGTTCCTCATCCAATATCAAAAATCATTTCAATTAAACATACTTTTGTTACTGAGAACAAATGAGATGAACTCATAAGGATTTGTATCAGCAGGATACTATTCAGTTTTTTAATCCCTTGAAGAGTGGATTATTAGGTTATCCCTCCTACTATAAAAGGAAGAAGGATGAAAATCCTTGTATCACTGGTTTTTGCTATATTTAAGACCATAAGTTTGTATGGTTAAATCTTGCATCTGGTTATGCTTGGTCATTTGCAAGGTGATTTATAAGTTGGTTTAACAAAGGTACATAGCAAATCAGTGTCCACACTATAACATACTATGTAAACAACAATCATAAAAGGTAAAACCTGCCTGAGTATATGTGGAACTCAAAAACGAAGAAGGACCTTATCCAGTCCTTAGCAATTAGGCTTTTCTTGTTCTTGAATCAGTATTAGAAAGCATAGTGTTCAAATAGACATTTCAAGCACTGTGGTTCATACAAGAAAAATCCCTAACACCTTGAATCTGTGCAAAGCCTCCATTTTCCTCCCTTCTTGGATACCAAAACAACCGAAACTGCACAAGGGCTAATACTCTTCTTGATCAAGCCTTGATCCAAGAGTTCTTGTACTTGCCTAGATACTTCCAATTTCTGATTTGGAGTAAGCTTGTATTCTAATTTATTGGGTAGGGATGCCCCTAGAACAAACTCCATTTGATGACTTATAACCCTCTTAGGTGGTAGAGTTTTAGGAGTACCATCAGTCATAATGTCCTTGTACTTCTCAAGCAATTCTTGCACCTCTATTGGTAATGGCTCCTTCATATATTGTTCCTCCTCCTTAGGTCTTAGAACAATGGCATAACCTTCCCCCTCATCATCCTTGATGTCATTTACAAACTCCTTACCATTTCATAACATAATATTAGGAGTTCTAGTTTGTGGCTCTTCATCCTCTAGTAAAGACTAAATTTTGAAAGTCTTCCCTCTTTTCTTGAAGGTGATGGAATTCTCCTTCCCATCATATACTACCCCATTATCAAATTTCCAAGGCCTCCCAAGTAGTAAATGGCAAGCATCCATTGGTAGGATGTCACAAATTAATCTATCCTTGTACCCTGCTATTGAGAACACTACCCATGTTTTCTCATTAACCAGCACACTTTGGCCTTTGCTGAGCCATGTCACCTTATAGGGATTCACATGGGGTATCTTGGCTAGCTTAATTTTCACCACTACCTCTTCTGAAATGATATTTTTAGTTGAACCTGAGTCCACTATCACTTTGCAGACTTTGCCTAAGATCTTACATCTTATTCTAAACAGAGCTCTCCTATGCTTGGGCTCATCTTTGATTGGTTGCCTTATCAACACTCTCTTGAACATCAAATTCTCACCAATCTCTGAATCTAGATGGTCTATTTTAGGGGTTTGACACTTGAAGTGTCTTCATGTGTATATGTTATCCTCTTGTCACTATTTGTTGTAGAAGGTTTTTCTAGACATCTATAGGCTGGATGGCCTAATTGTCCACAATAATAACATTTCATGGTTGCAAAGTAAGAACTACTCCTACCTCCTCTTCCTCTGTTAGAACCACCATGATTACCCCTACCTCTATTATAGCCTACTCTTGAACTACTTTTAGTCTACTACTTTGTCAACTTATTCTCTCCTTGTGACCTTTGTTTACTACCCCTTCCTTGGTATCTTGAAGCTAGAATCCCCTTTCTTGTTATTATTTTCTTCCACTCTTATAGCCAATTGATGACACTTTTGAATTGTAGTAGGTGTCCATAAGCTAATCTCCTCTTGGATGTTCCACTTCAATCCACCCAAGTATCTAGCCACTTTGATTGACTCTTCTTCCTGCAATTTAGACCTTAGACACAATCTCTGGAATTCCTCAGTATATGAGGCCACATCTAGGTCTTTCTGTTTCAAGTTTTGTCTCTTCCTATGAAGCTGGATCTCATAATCCTCCAGAAGTTAATTCTCTTTTAACTTAGTTACCATGGGATTCCAATTTTTTATTGGTTGCTTTCCCATGCTTACCCTCTCATCTTGAAGTTGTTTCCACCAAGTCAAGGCTGACCCCCTGAGTCTAGACTTGGCCACTTTGATCTTTTGGGCTTCAGATATACCCTCACAATCGAAGTGATTCTCCATTGCTTCAATCTAGTCCGTGACTATTTCAATCTCTATCTTTCCTCCAAAGAAGGGTATCCCTTCTAAAGCCTTGCCACTTAATGCTTTTATGGATTTTAAGAAAGGTTCCTCATTCAACATTGGGTCTGGTTTGGGGATTAATTCTTCCTCTTCAATCTTTTTCTTACCCCTACTACTAGTTCCAGCTTCAAAGTCTTTCTTCCTAGCAGCAACTGCTAGTTCTTCCATCTTTAACCTCATTGCTTCCAAGGTACTCTCAAGGAGTCTATTTTTCTCCTTTTTCTCTTCCATGTCCTTGGCTAGTTCTGCATTTGTCATCATCTTTGTAGAACCACTAGATTCTGTAACACCCCAAAATTGGCTTCTTGCAACCCTAACCAATTTTGTTGCATTTGTCATTCTTTTGAATCATCAAAGTCCTATTGTACTAGGCAATTCTGAGTTTTGACTGACTCTACTCGACTTGAGTGTCAAATGCAGAAAATCCTAAATCTGCATTAATCATACATTATATTTAATTCCTAAATATCTATTGGCTAAACAAACCCTATGATTGAATTAATTTAATTATAAAGTCTTAGCACTTTAATTAAATTAAATTCACCCCTTTTAGCTAAAACACATAAAAAGGGAATTAAATTATATTTAATTATTAAATAAATATCTTCATTTTCAATAATTGAATTTAATTATTCAGATAATTGAGAAAAAGCAATTATGAGGTCATATTCTATTTATTAATTAAATATTGTCAACAAAATCTTTATTCTATTCAGGAATAGAATCTTTGAATTAATTGTGCTTTAAAGAGAAAGAAAACAATTAAAATCAAATAAAACATAATTAAATCAAAGAAACGAATATAGTTAAAGAAAAGGGAAAACAATTTATTTTATTCTTTTAAATAAATCTTTCTAATTTAAACTGGCTTTTCTATCTGTTTTATTTCAAAGAGGAAAGTTTCTATTCTGATCACCTCTGAGTCTATAAAAGAACTCCCATTCCTCATTCAAAACCCCTGGAGAAAATATGCATTGTTAGAATACTAAATTGTTTCTACATTTTATCATCTCATTTCTAGTTAAAAGCTTTCATTTGTAATAGAATAATTTCAATTTTTTAGAATAATTGCATTGAAATCATGTCTTAGATTAATCTTGTATCTTTCAATTCTTAGAATAACCTTGCATTGCATTACATTCATGGAGAAAAATCCTTCATTCTTAGATTGGTCTATGGTTGTGAGACTCTCGTTCTGAGATCTATTTCGAAAACCCCGTCTGGATAGAAGGAAATATGTCAAATCATGCAGATAGGCAGGATGAATAATCTCATATTCATTCTTGTGTGTATCTGGTGAAGAAGGACTATGTTGAAGTGTATGGTGAGTTAACAAGGCCAAATTTACCATATATATTTCTGGCGCCCACCGTGGGGCTGGTACATTTCTATTTTGGCATCATTTCATTTCATTTTTTCATTGTTTCTACATTCTATCCGTACTTCCGTACTGCTCTATTGTAATAGTGCGCAAACTTTCTACGCGTGAAATTTCTAGTTCTTCGCGTGGCCCTCTGCACTTCTTCGCGTGATCTAGTATAAATCATCATGTAAAATTACACACCAAAGCTTTCATTTGATATTTTCTTGTCTCAATTTTCTAACCATCTGTTGTTTTCTAACATCTGTGTTTCTCTGATTTTATCTTTTGAAATAGCTTAATAGTGGTTTGCAGGATGTTGAGATAAAGAAAAGCAATCATAAACTTCTAACGTGTTTATTGTAGGATGCTAAAATGAATAAAGACATTACAAACTACTAATGGGTTTATTTCAGGACGTTTGTCAAAGACCTTGCGTGTTTTCACAAATTCTCATGTCTGTTTTTAGTAGTTAAAACATACTTTGGTTGGTGCTTAAAATGAAACATTATCTTGCATGATTGAAGTGTTTTTTAGATTTTAATCCTAATAACTACATGAATGTATCCTCTCCCCTCACCTTTATGGATCTTGGGTGTAAGAGAAATTCATTTGATTCTTCTAGAGTGGCTACCTCCGAAGTGCTTTAGAAGAGCCAGTGAGAGTGGATTGCCCAACCGGTAATAGGCTAAAGCCAAGCCCTTCCAAACCGGTATATAAGAAATCCCATTATGATTAATCTCACAATGGATAAGTGTGAATTTGTTGTGGCAACCAAAATCTCCTCCAGTACCCTAGTGGTGCGTTAAATTCCCTACATTGTTAAGGTGAAAACCTTGCTTTGAAAGGATTGGGAGAGCCCCCTTTATTGAAAAAATGACTTGATCACAAACACCTGAATAGATGTCCTTACTACAAACTTTTGTTCTAGTTTCCAAAAACCCTCTATCTATTGGCGCAGAAGGTCAGAGACCGACTAAGATGCTCCACACTCTTACGGCTCTTAATAGAGACAACAACCCTTTGGGAAGAAATTCCTTTGGGGTTTGAAGCTTGGTGTGCCTGATAAGTGAGTGCACATGTAAGGAGGATCCCATGCCTCCAAGATTCTAAGTTTTCCGCTAAGAGTAGGCGTAGCTGAACTTTAGTTCAAGTGGGGATTCAATAGATACTGTCCTGGCTACCCTAGGATTGTGATGTTTTTGTTCTGGTACTACAAACATTCTATTTAATGTGTTTTGCGTGGGTGTATCATTTGAACAATCGAAACTATCATCAAAACACACAAACTGTCAATCTTGAACATGTCCAAAACAATCTGTAACTCAAACTATTTTTCAAAAAATAGCATGATTTTATCTTGGGAAACGCAATCTAGTCTCCACTGTCTGATTCTTTAGATGTTCATTTGTCAAAATTTGCATAGTTTCGTGTGACATTTCACAATCTTCGCATCATTAGCTGAGAATCTTTGCGCGATATGCTGGAAACTATCACGTGACATTTTTCAATAGTGCTATTATTTTTTCACTTTTTCTTCACTAGTCTGGTACCATTCTTTGTGCGGGACTACAAAGTTTCACATGCGTCAGTGAGAACCTTCGTGCGAAAGTGCATTTCTTCGTGTGAGTCTAAAATATTTTTTCCAAAATAGTAAGATAATTCCTATTAGTCAAGTGTACTATCAAATTTGGTCTCTGATCTGGGTCTATTTTTCTGCCCTTTATCTTCACACAGTCTAAAACTTGGTTTCTTGGGTTGAGAATTATGTGATTCTTTCTTAAACTAGTCTTGTCTCATATCTTTTGGTCTATTTCTATTGTGTTTCCATGCCTTGTGTCACAATAGTCATCTCTTGGCTGTTCTAGCCTCATCTCTGATGATTTGCACCAAGGATACTTCACCCTTTGGCACTTTCTGTGCATTATCTTTGAGACACTTTCAAGTTTGATCCTAATTCACATCCCTTGTTCAAACTTTTTCTATGACTGTCACAACTCAAAGTCGCAAAAAATTTCCTTTAATCAATCAAGATGAATATGTGTTTTCCACACTATTACTGGCTACATCTAGTGAGGAATCATCTCTATCTCCTTCCCCAGTACTTTGACCTTTCATCAAATGGTCATTTCCAGTGGATTTTAGTCAGGTTTGAAATCCTTTGTTCCAAGAAGACCAAAATTCTAAGAACACTCAATATTTTCATACCGAGTCTTTACACATTGAACCCTTGCATTCTAGAAAGATGATAGATCATGACCAATCATGTGAGGCTAGCATAGCTGACCTCTTTAAAACTTGGGGTAAGTCTCATTCTCAAGACCCCCCTAACAATGTGGAAACAGAAATAACCCAAGAAGAGATTGCATAGGCTCGTGCTAATAAATATTTTCGTAGGATGATGGGAGTTCTCCTAGCTAAGGAGAAAGAGAAATACATTCTAAAACTATCCAATCAAGGGGCTAAGTTACCCTCCAACTATGATGTAGAAACACTTGTTGAGAAAGAGAAAGAAACTGCAAGCTCCCTCTTGTGTAAACAAATGAAAAATATGCAAGAGAAACTCTCTCACCTCTTGAAAGAGAAAGATAAACCTATTACTCAATTCACATTGGACAACATTTTTCCATTCCCATTTGATAAGATTCTATGCATGCCTCCTTTTCCAAAGGAGTTAAACTTCCCAAATATGACAAATACTTGGGTACATCTGACCCCCAAGATCATTTGAGAGAGTTTGGTGCCCTCTCTATGGAGTTTATACATGACACAACCTACCTCATGTGTCTTTTCCCATGTAGTTTGGGAGGGTCAGCTATGGAGTGGTTCTCTACACTACCAACTGGCATCAAAACTTTTGACAAAATTGCCAATTTATTTCTACAACACTATTCTCAAAACATCCAACATCTGGTTCATATCCGAGATCTTTGCAACTTGAAACAAAATCATGGGGAATCCTTCTTGACATTTCTCCAAAGATGGAGACAACTTTATACATGATATTCTCGCAAGATACCCGAATCTGAAAAGTTGGACATCTTTATTGATAATCTTCTCCCCAACTTTGGGTACCAAGTATAGCTACAAGGTCCTTTAACTTTTGATGACATGATTAAGCAAGTTGTGAGAATTGAGACATTTATGATCAAGAAAGGAGAATTGACCTTACATAAGGAAAATAAACAAGGGTCTTCCTCCTCAAGGAAAGATAAATCCAAATTTCCCAACAAGAACCAGAATGTTGTGAACGATGGAGTTGTAGACAATGTAACTCCTAAGCCTTCCAAGGCTACCTTTAATCTCACTACAATGATGCAAGCGGTCAAAGCCACTGAACAGGCTATGGAAGATTCCAAACCGAGTACTTCATGATTTTCTAGACCTAAACCTTGGGCTCCTAGACCCAAGCGTGAATTCACTCCTTTAGGAGAACCTCTTGATGCAATTTACAAGACTCTCTTGGACAACCATTTACTCACTCCACTAGATAATTCATGACCTTATGATCTGCAACCAAGACCCTCTTGGTGGAATGAATCCACTTATTGTGATTTTCACCAAAACAAAGGTCGTAAAATGGCTACTTGTCTTAAATTGCAACATAAAATCCAGGATCTCATTGATAGTGAGGTTTTTGCTGTGAGAGGTCACAATAAGAATTCTGATCACCAAGCTTTCAAAGACCCATTTCCTCCTCATGGAAAAGGTGAATCATCTAACGGCAAAAATACTGATACTAAGGTCAACTATACATACACCAATAATGACAATGTCATTAATATGATTGAACCTGTTGATATTGAATATTGTAATGTCATCATTCTCAAGGGAAGGGAAGATACTTTCAAATCCATAACACCTTTCATTTTGTGAGGGTCTACACCTCAGTCTTATAAACAATAACAGTCTCAAGTTAGTGCTAATGTTGTTACTCGATCTTGCGCTAAGGTCATTCTCAAAGGCCCTGAGCCTTCTATGTCTACATCAACTCAACCTTTAGACAAGGCTAAGGTTGACTCTGCCAATAAGAACACAAAATTGGGTTCCTCATCTAATGCTGCCAATTACAGCATTCTTGATCAATTGCAATGTACTAATGCTCAGATCACTATTTTTGAGCTACTAAAAATATCCCCTGCTCACAGGGAAATCTTGGACAAAGCCCTCACTGAGGCAAATGTCCCAAAAGATCTTAACCTCGACCGGTTTTAATCCATGGTAGGTCACTTGACCTCCTCCCATTATTTGTCTTTCTCTAAGGAAGATGACCATTCTTTGAGTCACCTGCATAATAACCCTCTGCACATTGAAGTCATGATAATTCCAAAGCGTGTTTTCCATGTTCTCATAGATAACGATGCTGGCCTCAATATTTGCTCTGCTAGTTTCCTTACTGAGTTAGGCGATGGTGAAGACTGCATTTATGCTCGCAAAAATATTACTATTAAGGCCTATTATGAGGAAGAACATAAATCTAAGGGGCTAGTTGTGTTTCCAATCAAAGTTGGCCCTATTGAATGAGATGTTATCTGTCAAGTGCGTGACATTCCTTTGGCATATAATATTTATTAAGCAAGACATGGATCCATGAAATGCAGGTTGTCCCTTCAACATACCATCAATGCATTAAGTTCCCATTCCAAGGATCTGAAGTGACTATACCCACTAATACACACTATGATTGCAATGCCCTCACAAAATCTATCGATATCTTTGTGCCTACCAAGAGAGAATCTATTGAACTCCTTGAGACTAAATTAAAAGAAATGGAAAAGAGTTTGACACTCAAAGAAACTGACATGGGAGGATATAAGATTGAACCTATCCTATCTATTACATCTTTTCCTTTGTCTCCACATTCTTTTGGGAGACCTTCTAAGAGCACTAAACCTTCTACGGTTCCTCCTCCAACAAAGTATGGTGGTACCTTTGTACAAGCCATAGTACCATTAAAAGAGGAAGCTGAAAACAGAGCTATCAAAGCTTGGATCTATAAAGGAGAAGACAATTATGAACAAACTACTCCTCCTTATGACATAAAACATGAGCAGTATGGCAAAGGTCTATCTATTATGCAATGTTTTGGCTACAAAGGAAATGGTCCTATAGGTGAAAATCATAAGGGATTGATCGCACCACTTGAAGCTATTGGTCACAGAACACATGACTTTGAAGGTATAGGCTTCAAGCCACTCACATTTCAACTGGTGATAAACAAGTTTGTACCTTGAGAGGATAAACAACAAATACCTAAAGAAACACCTAAAACTAAAGAATCTGAAGATAGTTATGATGAGGATAGTTTTTCTTATCCTATTCCTCCAGATTTGGCAGCATTCTTTGTTGAGCTAGATGACTTTATCCCACATGTCAGTACAATAGACACTAACAGTGATTCTGATGACACCACTTCCTTTTCTCCATTAACTTATGAGGAGTGGAAAGAAATACATACTCTAAATCTAGTTCATCAAGGTGATTTATACATACCACCACACTTTCAAGAACAGTTTGAAAAAGAATCCCAATCACTTCTCACTACACAAGAGGTAGCTGATGCTACAAACACTAATGAGGTACCTAGGTCAAAAGGTACTCATCTGACCATAGCAAAAGTTCTAGGTAGAACTCATCCCAACTGGGGACAAAGGGTTGATTTCACTCAAGTTCTTGACATGATGCCTAATGATGAAATGGACTCTCATGAATATGAGTTCGACATCTTGTCTTATGCCACCTCTGACAGAGATACAGATACAGTTCACACATATGAAAACCTTCTTGAAGTAAGTGAAGGGTCTAGTGTAGGGTCACACGAGTCTGACTATGTAGATGTTAACATGTTGTCTACTACGGTCGCTAGGAATCAAAGGAATTTGACTATACCTTTGGATGAGATTGCTTTAGGTCTCGACTTGCTTATCCATGCTTTTGATTATTATACCATGAATACACTTGAACCAATCACTTGTCTTTCACTTCACCATCCTGAGCTTATAGACTAGAACTCTACCTCCCCATCTAATGAAGTCCTTACGTTCCAGAATGATTACACTCTTGCCCGTTACCTACACGCTATCGAACCTGTAACGTCCTCCACTAGTAAAGAAAGTGTCAACATGACTGAGGCTGACATCAAGTATCTTAGTCACAAAATCAAAAGAAGAAAAAATAGGCACTCTGATGGTGAAAACCACATTGTGGCAGTATCAAAGCCTAAAAAAGTCAAAATAAAAGACGTATCCAAGGGTGAAAACCTCTCTGAGGCACTCGAGGATGAGATACTTGATGTGCTTCTGAGTCACTTCTAAGAGAGATCATCTGTGCTTATTGAACCAACTCAACCTATCAACTTGGGTACAAAAGTTGAACCTCAGATCATTCACTTGGCACAATCACTATCAGACGTAGAAAGAGAGGAATTCACTACATTCTTCCAGAGAAAAAAGATAAACTTTACATGGAAATATTCAGACATGCTGGGATTAGACCCTAATCTAATCATGCATCATTTTTATATTACACCAGGTGTCAAGCCTATTAAGCAAAAGCTTCGCAAAATGCATCCACATGTGGCTCTACTTGTCAAAGCTAAATTGGAGAAACTTCTTAAGGCAGTATTTATCAGAGTAATTGACTATGCAGAATGGATCTCTAACATTGTTCCAGTATCAAAACATGATAAATCTATCCGCATTTGCACATACTTTAGAGACTTAAATTTGGCATGTCCTAAGAACAATTTTCCATTGCCCAATATTCATATGATTATAGATATGACAGTAGGGTGTGAAATGTATTCACTAATGGATGGTTTCTCTAGCTACAATCAAATAAAAATTGCGCTAGAGGACCAAGAGAAAACTACTTTTACATGTGCATGGGGCACTTTATGTTGGAATGTCATGCCCTTTGGACTCAAAAATGTTGGTGCTACATATCAGAGAGCTATCACCACCATATTTCATGACATGATGCACAAAACCATGGAAGATTATGTTGATGACACTTTAGCTAAGAGTGTGCACTGAAAGAAGCATCTTGCAGATCTAGGTCCTATACTAGATCATATGGACTAGTTCAGTCTGAGGCTCAATCCTAAGAAATGCGCATTTGGCATAACATCTAGAAAATTGCTTGGCTATATCATCTCTGCCAAAGGCATCAAAGTGGATCCTGCAAAAGTACAAGCTATCATGGAAATTCCACCACCAAAGAATATTAGATAAATGAGAGGACTTCAAGGCCGACTGTAGTCTATCGGGCATTTTATCTCACAACTGGAAGACAAGTCACAACCATTCACCAAGACTTTGCACAAGGGTGTGGCTTATCAATGGAACAAAGAATGTGATGAAGGGTTCACACAAATCAAAAAGTACCTTTCAAACCCACCAATCTTGATGCCTCCTATTCATGGGAAGCCACTTATACTTTACATCTCTTCTACGGATACATCATTGGGTATCCTCTTGGCTCAAGAAGATCAACACAACAAAGAAAGGGCTATCTATTACATTAGCAGAACACTGGTATCATATGCAACAAAATATTTTTCTATAGAAAAGGCTTGCCTTGCAGTGGTAGTCACTTCACAAAAACTATAGCACTACATGCTAGCTCATACTACACGCCTAATTACTAAAATTGATCCTCTAAAATATTTGCTTAGTAAAGCTACCCTCACAGGTAGACTAGCTAAATGGGTCATGCTTCTTAGTGAATTTGATATTGAGTATGTAGAAAGGAAATCCATCAAAGGGGCAAGTGATTGCAGATCAGTTGGCAGAAGCACCTCTAGTAGATCATCAACCATTACACATTGAATTTCCAGATGAGTCCATATTACTTCTCACACATTGATCATGGACTATGTTTTTTGATGGTTCATTTACCCAACAGGGGTCAGGTGCTGGGATATTGTTCATTACACCTCAAAGGTACTCTTTACCAAAAGCATATAAGATGTTGTTTCCTTGTACAAACAACATTGTTGAGTACGAAGCCTTAATCAATGGTATGAAGATCACCCTTGAGTGGAGAGTAGATGAACTCAATGTCCTTGGAGATTGACAGTTAGTCATCAATCAAGTAAATGATATCTATCAGACAAATGATGACAAGTTGGTGCCTTATAAATGGCTGGTTGATGACCTCAAAAAGTATTTTGTTCACATCACATTTCAATAGGTTCCAAGGGCAGATAATAAAGCAGAAGATACCATGGCTACTCTTTCCTCCATGCTACAAATGCCAAAAAATTATTTTCAACATGAATTCCTAGTGGAGATGTTACGCTACCTAGCCTATGATTCCCCTGATTCTCAAATGATCTGTTATGTCATTGGATGTGACTCATCTCACTACCATCATATCTTTTCCTACCTTCATGACAAAATTGTTCTGAATACTTACACCCAGAATGAGAAACATCACTTAATCCGCAGTGCTTCATGGTTTGTCATCATAGCTAACGACTTGTATAGGCATGGTCTAGATGGTACCCTCCTTAGGTGTTTAGAACCTGATGAGTCCAACTGTACATTAGTAGAGATGCATAAAGGAATCTGTGGGTCTCACTCTAATGGCATGACATTGGCCCGTAAACTTATTAGAGCTAGTTACTATTGGCCAGATATAGAAAAAGAAGCTACACAGTTTTCCAAGTCTTGCAAATAGTGTCAACTACATGGTAATCTGATTCATGCTCTAGCCAAGGAGCTTATTCCCTTCATTACTTTCTAGCCATTTCAACAATGGGCCTTTGACTTGGTGGGACAGATTTATCCCTCGTCCTCAAATGGACATAAGTTAATAATCATAGCTAGAGACTATTTTACCAAGTGGGTGGAGGCAATCCATCTCACCATTGCCAATGGTAAATCAGTAGCTATGTTCATTCTCAACTACATCATCTCTAGGCATGGTGTACCCTCAACAATAATCATTGATAATGGGGGGCAATTCAAAAACAAGTATTTGATAGAGCTATGCTCTAAGTTCAAAATTACTCAACATTGGTCTTCCATCTATTATCCTTAAGGTAATGGAAAGGAAGAAGCATCCAACAAGAAAATCCTTAGAATCCTGCATCGCACAGTGCACAAATCTAGGTGAGATTGGCATCTCTAGATCAATCCAACTCTCTGGGAATACAGGACAAGCATAAGAACACTAATAGGGGCTACACCCTATGCTTTGGTTTATGGAGCAGATGTTTTGTTACTGTAGACACCCTAAAATGGACAGGCTTGCAACTTTACATTAAAAACCCTAATTTTCATCTATTAATTAATGGTTTCTTAATCATTAATTAATCATCTATTTTCTTCTAAATTCATTTCTCAAATCATCTAATCCAATTCTCAAAATTAATTAAATAATTAATTTTATTTAATTAATTAACCCTTAAATGATTATTTACCATTATTTAATCAATTAAATTCAATTTCCTATAGTTTAAATCAAATATTTAAACTTACTAATTATATTCTTCCAATTAAATTAATTTAATTTCATCAAATAAAGAAATTCTTAATTAAAAAGAATTCAATTATCTCACATGTTGAAAACAATTAATAAATAAATGAATTAAATA
>MU214863.1:119556-131701 GCA_018584345.1 Thuja plicata | reverse complement strand
CCCATGTCTCTCCCATGCCTTATTAATGCCTTAGGCATTAATAGCTCTTACATATTCATTTATTGGGCCTCCTAATTCATAAATGAACCTTGTACCCCCCCTCTCTCTCCCATTCTTCTATAAATAGAAGCCTGTTTTGAGAGCAAATAAGCCTTCACTCAAGATTAGAATTGCATTGTTATGCTGCCATTTTCATGCTAGGATTACATGCTATTTCATTACATACTAATTGTTAGTTCTATTTCATCTTTTATAGTTTAAATGCATTCTTATTCCATCATTTAGCTTGTTTTAAACTAAAATCCTTCATGCTAGGATAGTATTGGTCACTGATTTAGGAGCATATTCTGAGGGCTGATATGCAACTAATCACACTCTTTCTAGTTAGAAGGCAATAGATCGATTTTAGTGGGTTCCCCATGTTTTTCATGTTTTTCACTAACCCCATGTTGCTAATATAACGATCTATTGAAGTATTTGTGTTGATCTGACAGGTACCGAAATACACACACACACCCCTTTATTCTTCATCTAGGACCTCCTCTTCTACCACAGGCTTATTTTTCTTGGGCTTTGTCATTATGTCCCATGCTATCACTTCATCTTTTGTAGGCCATTTAAAGCTCTATGTACTCTATAGTTGTACCTTCTGTCTTTTCCATTAAGAATTTGTTCATGTTAGTCTGCCTTGAAGGCTTCATCCAAAATTTTATTGAAACCTTCCATATCTAAATCAGATCCTAAAATAAATGCCTCACTGTTGGGCATTCTGCTATCGAATTCACCTCTCCAGGCCTCTAAATCCTTAACTTGATCATCTTCTCCTTTCAATGGAGGAACAAATCTATTAAAATCTAGTGAAAATAGGCTCAACTTAGCCTCAATCTGATTTAGCTTGCCTTTAAAGAAAGATAAGGCTATATTAACCTTCTTAATTTCATCCTTTACCTCTGTCACAATTTCAGGCAAATCTAACCTAAGAGGCTATAAATAGGCAAGTTTTTCAAATAATTGAACCCTAGGAGACCAATTAAAAAAATAGGGGAAATACAGTAATGTACCCTGTCACTTCTGCATGCAAGGTGGGAAATTTATTGTAAGCATTTAGGATGACATCTGTTTTGTCTTTGAGAATATCAATCCTATGTTGAAGAATGCATTTCAATGCATTTAGGGCTATCTCATTTTTATTCTTGCCCACATCCTCTTTCTCAACTACTTTCTCTGATTTTGCCTTTTCCTCTATCTGTAAAGGTTGTTCTAGAGGCACATAAACCACTTCAGGTTTCTCTTCTAGTTGCTTCAGCAACTCAGCAATTACCTTATCTTGCTGATGTATCTTTATGTGGCACAATTCCCTATCCTTTGCTGGGGCACTATTTTCCTCAATTAAAATGCTACACTTCTTAGACAATTTTTTTGTCTTGTCTTCATTCAAGTGAGCCCAATGAGTCATAATCTGAGAAATCTCCAAATCTCTAGTGTTCTGCACAGTCTAGACCATTTGTTTCCCCATGATGTTCTCCTGAATGTTGACTAATTGAGGCTTTTGGTCTTTGGGACATAGACTCCACATGGCGAAGGCTTGTAATTTTGGACTATATCCAAATCCTTTTATCATGTTGCCCATTTGAATCTCACTTGCCAATTTTAGGTCTGACTGCTTCCTAATTTGGTCAATAATGAATGTTGAGGCTGAATCCCAGCCCTCAGCAAGCAAAATGCCACTATTCAAAACCATTTTCCTTGCCTCTTCTGGAGAGACATCCTCACTGTCAGGGTCTTAGGCTTGTAGAGCTAACAAAGCCTCATTTGTGACTATTTCCTCTCCATCTACCTTCAACTGAGCCCTTATCTGCTCATTCTTTTTCCATCTCAGAAAATCCTTGAATTCATCAATCTTGACAAAATTATCATCACTCAGAAATTGTTGTTGATGCAACAACCTCTCATCAATACATGCCTTTAGAGGTAACTCTACATTGTTTTCCTCATCCTGTTGCTGCCTCTTCCCCTATCTGATTATCTTCCTTATATTATGATCATATAATCTATTTCCAGGAATGAGGGCACTTATTCTATCTCCTTTCTTCTCTTGCCTAACAGAAGAAGTCTAACCATGGTCAACATTTTGCCTCTTAGTAGCGGGCTCTTCTACATCATCTGGTTGTGACACCTTAGTTAGGTCAATGATGTGGCCCTATTCTCCTTGTACCTGTGCTACCTCTGCAACATCCTGTTGAGGTTGATCAAACTGAGGTGGACGGGCATAATCACCATCACTATCACTCTCATATTCTGATTCTGAATATTCAGGCTCCTTTGCTCCTTTTTTATCCAAAACATTATCCAATTGTTCATAGAGTACATAAAAATTATCAATCATAGCCTTAATCTTATCAAAATATGGCAAATCAGGGTAAAAGCCTCCAAAAGACAACCCATTTCTCTTTATTTTTCTTTCTAGGTTCAACAATTACTGAATCCTCTCTCTTCTTATTCTTATCTCATCTTCATCAAGAAAATTTCTTGTGACATCCTCTTCCACACAAAAACCATGCACATTTGTATTGGGGATGGTAGGAGTCAAAAGTTTCCTAACTCTTGCCATGAATCCCTCAAGGTCAATATATCTATATGATGCTGCCCTCATCTTCCAGCTCTCTAACCATGCACTTACTAAATCAATGGCACCCTTGCCAATAGTAAAGTTAAATATTTTAAACTGTCTAGGGGTTAAGGTCCCCTTCCTATGTGGTGCAAAATGTTCATTATTTGTCAATAATAATTGCCAGATAAAATCCATGGCAGCAACTCTAGATGGCACATGATAGGATAGGACATGAGGTGGATGTGTGCATCCATATACCCTAATCATGGTAAAATTTTCTTCTAAGAATAAGTCAACCCAGTTGTGATCACCCTCCCATTTCTCTACATACTCACAAGGTCTTAACAACTGTAGCACCTTTACTGGGACTCTGGTTTTGCTGATACCCATGCTCTGCATTAATGGATATACAATCCAATTTTCAAATCCTCTGAGGATTCAAGTTGTTCACATTCATAATACCATAGTTAAAATGAAATAACAAATGCATCAAGATAGAATAGTGGAAGAACCTAGGTTCCTTCTCTTTGGGATCTTTCATCTTCTTCTGCGTAGCTACAAATCCTTCATGCATTTTGTCAATAATGTACTATATGTAGTCATAACTGGTGCTAGAATGCACCTCTTGCAAGTCTAGTACCATCATCAAAATTCCAACATTAATTTTCTCTGCTCCTCCATCTATTCCTAACACTCTACATAAAGCATAGGCAATATACTTAATATAGAAATGTAAGTCCTTAAAGTAGTAGGGTGTATTCCTAGGTATAGGAGTAAGATGCTTCCTAACCTCCTTAAGCATATGCTTCTGTAATTGACCCCTAGCAACACCAGGTTTTAACCTATACCTCTCCTCTTACTTAGTAATATTTATCTTGGTAGACATGGTACTATATAAGCCAAAGGCTTGCATAAATGAATTCCTATTTAACATCAATAGGGCAGTACCATCATTTTTCTTAATTGTTCTAGACAAAGCATCATAGTGGATGGAAAGACCTAGGAACAAGTCTACATCTATATACACATCAGGGAAAATTAACCTAGAAAGACCACAAGTCCAAGGGTTTGTCACTGGGATGGCCTTATCAGAATTATTATAGAAGTAATTGTAAAGAGAAAAACCTGTTGACCCTGGAGTGCGAGCATCTCTGATCTCATAGTAGTCATCCGCCAACAAATTTGCATTGGCCCTCTTGTTCTGTGTAGACCCCGGAAACAAATTTAAGAACTCATCAAAGTAATTCCTTTTCCCTTTTGCATCATCATCTACTTCATCACTCCTTCCACTGGTTGAAGCCATACTGACAACCTTNTCTCATAGTAGTCATCCGCCAACAAATTTGCATTGGCCCTCTTGTTCTGTGTAGACCCCGGAAAAAAATTTAAGAACTCATCAAAGTAATTCCTTTTCCCTTTTGCATCATCATCTACTTCATCACTCCTTCCACTGGTTGAAGCCATACTGACAACCTTGCTCATCTTGTTCTGTATCAACCTCCTCTCTTACCAATATTGAAACAAATCTATGCTGAGAACTCACTACTCTTCTCTGTGCACTGTTTAGCAATTCAAGAAGCTTGATAACTAGAGAATTACCTTGCAAATAATCAAGTTTTGCCTTCTGAACATAAAATACCTAGCGCTTCTTCGCTCTGCAATTTTGGATGCAAGATAAGTGAAAATGAACCTGCAATCAACTCTTTATGGCAACTCTTCCAAGTATATAGCTCATCATTGGAAAAACAATCAATATTTCTTTCAAGTTAACATGCTGTGGAATCGATTGAAATCCTAGCCATAGTTCATGAGTGTGACAGGAAATCAAAATCATATATATGTGTCTTCAGAAAAACCCTTATAAAATTTGAATAGGGTGACATGTCTTCATATGGTTGGTTCTCCGTCGGACATCTCAGCTACCTTTTTTCATATATTAACTAATCCTATGGATTCTCATTGGACACTAAATCTTCCACATTGTCATGTCAACAACTATCACCTTTCATGATTTTTCATATTCAGTGACCACGCAACTACATGAATCAAAGTCGCTAGATGAGATGCTTAACTCAGAGTTTATTTGGAGACCCCACGACTAGCCTTTATCTTTACCTTTAACTATTATCGCTAAGTCACTGAGTGTTTATTTCCCATTACGAGACCCCATGACTAACCTTAGTCACCCCATCGCTGATTAAAAATGCTATCTGATATTTATTTCAAAGACTAGGCGACAACCTTTACCTTTTGATTTTAATTCAGAGACTATGTGACTAAAGGTTATCTCATTATCACGAGCACAGATTATCATGCAAATCTGATGGAGACTTAGCGACTACCATTGATCTTATTACACTTAACATTTGACGGTTGTGCTAAGTCACTGAGTATATTTTAAAAGCTTTTAAATCATTTGGAGACTACACGACAATACATAAATTTATACCTTTAATCTCTTAATCGCCAGATGACCTTTTCCTTTTGGAAAACCACGCGACTAACCTTCATTATGTTCATTGTGGACATGTGTCTCCTCTAACTTTTTGTCTCTGAATCACTAGTTAAACATTGACTTAGCATCTTAATCCAGTGACAACTCGACTGCCATATATTCTAAACACCTTGCAGTTTGTCATGAAGTCTCAGCATCTTTCACTTAACTATCATCTTATTTGGAGACTACACGACATGAACCATTTACATTTCACTTAACTGCAACCCAACTTGGAGACTACACAACTAAAGCAATTTCTAAGTCTCATAAAAATTTACTAACCGTTGGCCTCTTTGCATGACACCGCGACTTAATTGTTTTACTTAGATGTTGGCAGCTGACATGTTTCTGCATTGGGAGACTTCACGACTAAAGGGTTTCACCAAGTCTCATAAAACATGGTTTCTTCAAGAGACATCCTGACAATAGTTAATTTCCAAGTCTCCTAACCAAATGGAATATTCTTCTTGGATCAAGTGACTAGGCGACCATTATAAAAGGCACATGACTTAATTTTTTCAAAAAGGTAGTGCAAAATTAGAAACTCGATTGTCATTTTAGGGATTCTTTGCATTTTACTTAGAACAGAGCATAGGGTTTTGGTTTTTTGCATTACTCATGTGGATTTTGACCTAAAAACGCAGAAACTTCTCAGGGATACTTAAAAAATGGGACATATTTTCTGACTTGGGATAGAAATTGGCATGAAGGAAACCAAAATTTTAGGGCAAAAAGCAAAACCTAGAACACAACCAACACTACCCAATCATTTTTAAGAACGATCTTCAGTATTGATAGAACCTACACAACTGGTTAATCTGGGAGCACTAGAAGCACCCCAGTTAATATATTTGGCACAATCTTTATCTAAATAAGAAAAATAGGAATTCACTCAATTCTTCATGAGAAAGAAGATCAAATTTTTTTGGCCCTATTTAGAAATGCCAGGGTTAGACACAGATTTGAGCATGCATTACTTATTGATTGCTCCTAGAGTCAAGCCAGTCAAATAAAAGATTTGAAAAATGCATCCCATGTGGCACTATTAGTCAAATCTAAATTTGAGAAATTTTTGAAATCTTAATTCATTCGGTCCATAGCATATTCCAATTGGATCTCCAACATTGTACCTATTTCTAAGAACGACAAATCAATTCAGGTTTGCACATATTTTAGGGATTTGAATAATGCTTGTCCCATATATGACCTCCCATTAGCAAACATTGACATGCTTATGGACCTCATAGCTGGTTATGAGATGTATTTCCTGATGGATGTCTTTTTTGGATACAACCAGAAAAGGATATCTCCTGAAGATCAAGAGAAACTGCTCTCACATGTGCTTGGGGCACTTTCTGTTGGAATTTCATGCCTTTTGGTCTCAAGAATGCAAGGGCCACGACCACTATATTTCATGATATGATGCACAAGAATATGGAGGAATACATGGATGACATATTGGAAAAATCAGAAAAAAGAGTGACTCATCTGGATAATCTAGAAAATATTCTTAACCGAATGGAACAATTCAAGCTCAGGCTAAATCCTAAAAAGTGTGCTTTTAGAGTAACCTCTGCTAAGCTTCCTCGGGTATATCATCTCAACTAAATGGATTAAGGTTGACTCTAAAAAGGTATCAACAATCATGGAAATGCAACTGCCTCTAAACATTAGTCAAGTCAGGACTCTGTAAGGAAAGTTACATTCAATTAGACAGTTTATCTCACAACTCACAAACAAAGATCAACCTTTCACGAAGATGTTGCATAAAGGAGTGACATTCAAATGGGATGGTGTGAGAAACAATTCCAAAAAATCAAATAATATTTAACAAACCCACCCATGTTAATGGCTCCAATACAAGGAAAGCATCTTCTTATGTATATTTCAGCTATAGAAACATCACTGGGAGCCCTTTTAGCAGAACATGATGAGATGGGAAGAGAAAGAGCGATCTACCACATAAAAAAACAATGGTTTTATATGAGAATAACTACACCATCATTGAAAAGGCTTGTTTGGATGTTGTATTTTCTTCTCAAAGTCTCTGACACTACATGTTGGCACATTTTGTCAAATTGATTGCTAAGATCGATCCTTTGAAATACTTGTTGAAAAAATCAACTCTCACTGGAAGATTGGATAAATGGGTAATGATACTCAGTGAGTTAAAGATTCAATATCTAGATAGGAAATCCATCAAAGGACAAGTTATTGTTGATCATCTAGCAGTTACACCTATTCAAGAAAATAAACCTCTTCTCCTAGAATTTCCTGATGAATATATCTTGCACCTCACAGAGCACACATTGAAGATGTTCTTTGATAGATCATTGACACAACAAGGGTCTAGTACCAGAGTACTCTTAATTATACCACAAGGTTACAAGATCCCCAAGGCATATAAGATGATATTACCATGCATAAACAACACAGCTGAGTAAGAAGCTTTGGCAACTAGGTTAAAGATGGTCATTGAGTTGAAAATCACAAAACTACATATCTACGACAATTCTTAGATAGTGATCAACCAAGTCAATGACCAATACAAAACCAAAGATGAAAATCTCATACCATACAAAAGGATGATTAACGACCTCAAGAATTACTTTGTGTTGACCACCTTTCAACAAGTGCCAAGAGGAGCAAATAGATTCACTGACGCCATGGCTACTCTAGCCTCCATGCTAAAATTAGAAGAACATCAATTTTGCTATGAATTCCTAGTGGAAGAACTCCCCTTTCCCACATATGAATCTCCTAAATCCCAAATTGTGTGTTCGATCATGGGCATTGAACCCTGGAGATATATCCTAATTTACTCTTATCTCCATGACCAAATTATCCCTGATGACCTATCAAAAATGATAAAAGAAACCTCATAAGGAATGCCTTGTGTTACTTGATCATGGCTACTGACTTCTATAGAAGAGGTCTTGAAGGTACTCTCCTTAGGTGTCTAGAATGCGACGAGTCTGAACATGCACTAAAGGAAGTCCACAAAGGTATCTGTGGGTCTCACTCAAATGGTCTTTCATTAGCTAATACTCCTGTAGTTAGGATACTACTGGACCTCCCAGGAGAAAGATGCTATCCAGTTTGCTAAAACTTGCAAGAAGTGTCAAACTCACAGTAACCTAATTCCTTCTCCAGCGTGTGAGCTATTACCTTTTCTCACCACTAGTCATTCCAGCAATGGAAAATATATCCCTCCTCATTTGGTGGACACAAGTTCATTATCACTGCTACAAAATATTTTACAAAGTGGTTTGAAGTAGTTACCCTCATTAAGGCAACTGGAAAAAAAGTATCTATGTTCATCTTGAACTATATTATCTGCAGATACGAGATACCTTCCTCTATCATTACTAAAAATAGAGAAAAATTGAAAAACAAATATATGGATGAATTGTGCTATAATTTCAAGATTACCCAACAATGTTCTTCTATCTACTATCCTCAAGGGAATTGATAGGCTAAAGCCTCTAACAAGAACATATTGAAAATCCCACATAGAACAGTAAGTAAATCAGGGAAGGATTGGCATCTTCAACTCAATCCAACATTATGGGCTTATAGAACTAGCATCTGCAAACCCGCAGGGGCAATGCCATTTTCCTTGGCATATGGCACAAAAATTATACTGCCCATTGAAGTAGAGATACCATTGCTTTGAGTCTCCTCACACAGATTCATAACTGATGAAGACTACTAGATTTCTAGAATCTAGGAGCTTGAGTTACTTTATGAAAGAAGAATAAAAGCACTCAATCACATAACGGTATATCAGAAAAGAATGTCTAAAGGTTACAATAAGAAAGTAAGACATCAATAATTTCAGGTTCGAGACCTTGTACTCAAAGAAAATTCAAAGAACCAACTATTGGAAATGAGTTGAGTAACTGAGAGGGGAGGGGTGAATCAGTTACCACAACAACAAATCCAAGTCCCTTAGATGTATTAAACAAAATTATCACTCTGGTTGGTTAATAAAAGATATTTTGTTACTCGGTTAAATAAGAAACCATAAGATATTAAATGTGATTAACCTTTAGTGAATAAGTGCATAAACATAAAGCATAAAACATAAAGCAAATAGAAGGTACATAGATGACACCAAGATTTAACGTGGAAACCCAATTTAGGAAAACCACCAATTGCAACTAGTTACTATTTTTCACTCTTCTGAAGTGAGCACTGTTAGGAGCCAACCATGTTAAACATTACAAAACACATTGTAAGGTGTGACCCTATTAGAGGATTTAATCACCCTGTTAGGAGTGGCCTTGTTAGAGGTCTTCAAACACTTCAATGTAGAAATGCTACCTTGTGAGAGGATTTATGAAAGATTGTTAAGTCTACTCTATTAAGAGACTTGGATCACTGCTACAATTGTTAGACAATAAAAATGAGTTGAAATGATTGAAAAAGAAATGTTCTTTGTAGATTCAGATCTTTGTATTGGCTTTACCTGGATCCTTACTGATCAAATATTCTTTTGTAGCTCAGTCTAGATATCCTGTCCTTAATTAGAATTCCTTCTTACTTTTCCTTCACTCTTCATATCAAAACTCTACCACATATTCAATCCAAACTTGACCTTGTGTATATATGATAACATTTTTCAAGTCACCTTGAATAGTCTTCCAAATAAACAATAAAACTCAAATCTATCGGCTGCAATTAACCAATTAAAGATAAAGTGTAAACTATTGTCAGTCAGCTGCCACTAAATGCATAAATCCCATAACATTATAATCCTTTGATTCCCAACCATTACTTGGCTAAAACCAAACTTAATGTATTGCCTAAGAGAACTTGGTTAATATAGAACTTCCTTCATTAACGGGCAGAGCTCGGTTAATACAACAAATCACTTGGTTGATACTAGAGTCTTCTTCAATGCCCGAGAGATCTTGACATATATTGACTATGCTCGGTTAAGTTTAGACATATATGTAACATCACTACATTTATGTATACATTTGTGTAACATCAATGACAATACACAATTGAATATTTTTCTTCAACAATCTCCCTCTTTGGCATTGATGGCAACACAAAATTTCATTATACAAAGAATTTTAGAGAAAAAAAAACAAGAATAAATTTTTTAATGTCCTTAGTTTTATTCTAATTCTCATCCATAAAACTCCCTATATCTTCATAATCACTGATATATAGATTTCTCCCTCTTACATCAATCTCTGTCTCTGATAAATTTTCTCCCTCTGACATATTAATTTCTTTGGCATGCCATCAATAAACTCTCCCTCTTTGACATCGAATGCCAAAGACTCCATCCAATAAAGTTGTAATGTACCTGATGTACTGATTCATATGCAATAAGCTCTGACAATCTCCATCAACTTGTTAAATCTTCACTGTAGCTCGGTTGATACATCACTAATCTATTCTTTAGTGATCCTTAGTTAGGGGAATCACCCCTAGCTTTCCTCTAAGATACAATAATGCATCCTTAGGTAAAGTTTTTATGAATATGTCTACAATTTGTTTCTTATTATTCACATATTCCAACCTTACTTCCTTTTCCTAAACCAATTCTCTCAAGAAATGATACTTTATTACAATATGCTTAGTCTTATTATGCATCACAGGGTTCTTTGAAATGTTAATAGCACTAGTATTGTCACAGTAGATAACAATTGGTTCTTTGATTTCCCCCTTCATACCTGACAATAGTTGTTTGAACCATATGACATTTGAACAATTCATTACTGCAGCAACATACTCTGCCTCTGCTGTAGACTGAGAAATGCAATTCTCTTTCTTGCTAGTCCAAGAGACTAACCTCTTTCCAAGAAAGAACGCTCCACCATTGGTGCTCTTTCTATCATCAACACTTCCTACCCAATCAACATAAGTAAAATTCTTCAACTCCATTTTTCCTCCTTTCTTATACCATAATACATAATCTTCAGTTCCCTTAAGATATCTCAGAATACTTTTGATATTCATCAAATGATTCTCTCTAGGATTAGCTGAAAACCTTGCAGCAATACCAACTGCTAATGCAATATCAGGCCTAGTGTGGACAACATATTGAAGTTTACCAATCATGGATCTGTAGGTAGTCTGATTTACCTCCTTTGAGTCATCATCCTTAGACAACTTATGTCTAGTAGACATAGGTGTCCCAACTAGTCTGGAATCTTCCATTCCAAATTTCTTCAGTATCTCTTTGATGTATTTAGATAGAGTAATATACATACCATCCTTCATCTGATGAACTTGTAAACCAACAAAGAATTTGATTTCTCCAAACATAGACATCTCAAATTCCATAATCATTACTTCAGAGAAAAGTAATCTTTAAGAAATCCCCCCTTCAAAAAAGGTGTAAAAAACTAGCGAAATTTAGAAAACTACAGAGGAAATTATTAATTTTATTGGCGAATTTTTTTTCTTTTCAAACAAAAAAATGATCTCAGTTGGCGAATTGTGTTTTTGTTTTAGAACTACCAAAATATATATTGGAAAATAAAAAATAGTATTTATAGTATAAAAATATATAATGGTGAATAAAAAACAATATTTATAGTATAAAAAATATATATTGGCGAATAAAAAATAGTATTTATAGTATAAAAAATATATATTGGCGAATATTCAAAACATAGTGATAGGACTACATGTCAAGTTGGGTGCTACATTTCATTTATAGATGACCATTTTGTGAGGAAAATTTGCATAGCTTTGGCAAGCTAGAAGGAGGGTCGATGGCTAATGGTTACAAAGATACGCAATGCTCATGTTGATGGTGTGCGTGACTTTCGCTATTATGTTGGCAGTTTAGAGTTGTAGGCCACAAAGATAAGAAAAGGTCATGTAAGTTTGTGGTTGATAGTTTGGAATTTGTGTAGCTTTGGCACAGTTTATGGTGACTGGTGATAGTGTGCGTAGCTTCAACAGGCTAAAAGGAGGGTCGATGCTGACAGTTACAAAGATACGTAATGGTCAAGTTGACAGTGTGCATGACTTTGGCAGTTATGTTGGCAGTTTGGAGTTGAAGGCCA
>MU214863.1:55615-100575 GCA_018584345.1 Thuja plicata | reverse complement strand
CCTTCACTGCCCTGATGATCAAGAGTCTTACCCTTGTCTAGCTTTCCAATCCCTTCATTGCCCTGAGCACAGTGAGAAGTCTGAGTCTCAAGTTCAACTTCCCCTAACATCTCAATCCCTTCAGTAGCCTAAGGATACTCAGGATAGTCACCCTTATTTGACATCTTGACCTCTCACTAGTCACTAGGAAATTAATAGAAATACTGTGAAATGTGAACAAATAATTGCTTACCCTGGTCCAGCTTCCTTTGAATTCTGATTCTCTGAAATGTTGAATCCTCTGTTTACTATTGCAAGATTGCTATTTGTAAATCTGGCCCTCCAAAATTTTGTAACGGGACATGAAAACTAAAAGACTAACAAATCTCATATTAATTTATATCAATCCATGATTCAAATTTCCATTTTTTTATATTCCCGGGTTTTTGGCGAAAATGTGCTGACCAGAATGTAGGAATTAACAAACGGTTGTCGAAATAAGTCATGGTCAATATAAAAATTAATTAACGATTGGAAAAATAGGTCATGGCCTATATAACAATTAATTAATGGGTGGAAAAATAGGTCATGGTTAAGATAACAATATAAACCATTTGGCTATTGTAGATTTTATATGCAATCCATAATTAATACCCTTGGCGAATAAGAGACCGTTAAAAGAACCATATCAGATTGGTTAAAGGCAGATATATTGGTCGACCTCATCAAATGAAATTTTTTTATTGTTGATTCCAATGAATATTTAACCATTACCATGTCAAGATTGGGTGATTTAGGCCACCGTATACCTTGCGTGATTCACCAATTCCACCAAAAATATTTCCTAGAATTCACCAAAAGGCGAATATTTGAAACTAAAAATTATGTTGTTTCAGAGAATGCCTTGCATAAATCATCATGTCCAGTGAATAATATATCATCAAAAAATATCTCTACTAATAGTATCTTGTTCTAAGATCCTTTGATGTACAAACTACTATTGTCATTAGTTCTCTAAAATCCAATCCTTGCTAGGTAACCATGCAGTCTTTCATACCAAACTCTAGGAGCTTGCTTCAGTCCATACAAAGGTTTGTGCAATTTTCAAACCATATTCCTTTTGTAAGGATCAACAAAACCTATAGGTTTCTCAATATAGACTTCCTCTTCTATAATTCCATTCAATAATGCAGATTTTACATCCATTTGGTATACCTTGAATCCTTTATGTACTGCATATTCCAAAAGAGTTCTGACTCCTTCAAGTCTTGCAACTAGAGGAAAAGTTTCTCCATAATCAATACCCTCTTCTTGAGCATATCCTTTACACACTAATCTTTCCTTGTTTCTAGAAACTTCACCTTTTCGTTCAACTTGTTTCTAAAAACCCACTTAGTACCAATCACATTCTTGTATTTTGGTCTAGGCACAAGAGTCTAGGTCTTGTTCTTTTCTATCTTCTCAATCTCTTCATTCATGGCTTCTATCCAAATTTCATCATTAAAATCATCTTTAATGGATCTAGGTTCAATTTCACTAAGAAAACATGTACCTTTAAGTTTGTTCCTTGTCATTATGTCTTCTTCTAATCTCCAATTATTTTCTCAAGGGCATGATCCCTTCTGACATAATTGGAAAGTACAGGTTCCTTCTTATTTGATTATGGGCTTTCTCCACTTGGTTCACCATGCTCAAACATTTTATTCTTCTCTTCTGACCGATACTCAATTACCTCTGTCTGAGAATCGGTTCCCTCTATGTGTGACTCAATTTCCTCTATCAGCAGCTCAGGTTGCATAGGCTATAAAAAAGTTTGTGCTGATGAATTTAGTGGTTGGCATGGTTGTTGTCCAATCACCATTTCTTATGTCTTAGGTATAGTATCAGGTTCATAATACACAAAGTTCGTATAGTCCTTAGGCTCTTTACTGCTTTGTTCTTCACTTCTCTCTGCAAACTCATCAATATTTACATGTACACTTTCTATGACTATATGAGTAGCAAGATTCAAACATTTATATGCTTCGCTTTTATAGGAGTAGCCTAGGAATATGCCTTCATCACCTTTTACATCAAATTTTCCATTTCTCGCTTCCTTCAAGATGTAATATTTACTTCCAAATACTTTTAAATAACAGACATTCAGTTTATAGCCATACCATAATTCAAAGGGTGTCTAATCATTACCTTTCTCCAGTTGGACTCTGTTCAAGGTGTGAACTACAGTGCTAATATATTCCTTCTAGTATTTGGTTGCAACATTATTTTCAATCATCAAGGTCCTTGCACAATCCATAATAGATATGTTTCTTCTTTCTTCTATTCCATTTTGTTGTGGTGTACTATGGACAGATACTTGTCTCTTGATTCCTATTTCATTATAGAATTCATTGAACTCATTAGAAATGAATTCACCTCCTCTAGCAGATCTTAGGCACTTTAGTTTCTTTCCTATTTCCTTCTCAACTCTGGCAAGATACCACTTAAACTTCTGATTTTTCTTTGAGAAACATAACATTCATAATTATGGAATGATCATCAACAAATAGAATGAAATACTTCTCTCCAATGTAAATTGTTGTTCCAATTGGTCCACGTACATTAGTATACACTACCTCCAAGACTTCTTCAGTACTGTAATTCTTTCTCTTAAAACTAGTTTTTCCCATCTTCCCAATTTGACATTGTTTGTGTACTGCCAATTTAGGTTTCTTCAAAATAGGGATACCTCTTACTCTTTTGTTCTTTCTTATTTTGACCATGTTATCAAAATTCACATGACACGATATTTTATTCCATAACCATCTTTCTTCTACTTGTGCAATAAAACATGAACTTTCAGTGAGATCAAGATAGAATAGATTACTGTTTGTTTGCTTTCCAGTTCCAACTAGGTTTCCTTTACCATCTAGGAGCTTGGCCTTACCATTCATGAGTTCTACCTTGAAACCAATGTTATTCAGTTGTTCCATACTCAGTAGATTATGCCTTATTCCTTCAACCCAATAAGAATTATCACATTTGATTCCTTCAGTTAGAGAAATACAACCTTTAACTTTCACATAGCAAGGTTCATTATTCCCAAATCTGACACTCGCACCATCATAGTGCTCAAGATGTTCAAATTTTGTTTTATCACTAGTTATGTGGTGAGAACAACCACTATCAATTATCCAAGTGTCATTAACATGAGAGAAAAGTGCATTCTTTTCGTTCTCTTCATTATCTGACTCATCCTTAATAGCAATGTAAACCATTTCATCTTCATCTTCATCACTATCAGAACCTTTTGCAATATAACAAGATTTCTTACCTTTTTCCTTGTATCTTTTGTGACTATTGAAATATTTCTTGCCTTTGTACTTGTTGAACTTTCTCTCATCTTTGTCTTCTTTGTTTGGACACTTAGCAATAATGTGGCCAACCTCATCACATGAAAAGTAAATCAATGGTATTCTTCCTTTGTACTTTCCTTTTCCTTTGGCATCTCTCTTTGCAAGTAGTGCTTCAATGATTTCTAGATATTCACCATCACTATCATTGTCAATCTGTTTTCCTTTTGAGTTTCTATCCATCTTGCCAAGGTTTAATTTGGCTTTGAATGCAGACTCAAAATTTCTAGGATTAGGGGAATAAATGCCAAAATTGTCCAACGCAAAAGTTGTTAGCCTTCCAACCAATGCATCTAGATTTATATCATTACTACACCTCATCTCTTAAATAGCTAGAACTCTAATTGCATAGATAGGAAGTAAATTTCTCAATACCTTACTAACCATGGTTTTGTCTTCAATCTTTCGACCAACAGCTCTGATGGCACTGACACTTTTCTTGATTTTGTCACTATATTTTGTAATGTCTTCTCCTTCTTTCATTTTTATCTGATCAACTAACCTCTGAGACTCTCTTCTTTGGCTCTCTTTACATTGTCATCTCCTCCATGGATATCATGTATTTTCTTCCACATACCATAGTTAGTAGGGTAGTCCTTGACTTCATCAAGTTCTAAATAGTTGAGTGAAGAAGCTATATCAATCGTAATTATGTTGTGATTCTTCATGTCCACCATCTGATCGATAAACACACGCCTAGGTGGTTCCACATACTTGTGGTCCAAGAATTGAAAACCAATATCTCCAATAGTAGATAGATTTAACCTCATCAACTCTTGCCATGCAGGAAAGTTGTCTTTGTTAAGCTTGGGATCTCCCTTTTGTAAGGCATCTTTGATCTTTAGCTTAGGCCTTGAAACCTTCCCTAAAAGCACCAAAATCTTAGATACCAATTGTTGGAAATGAGTTGAGTAACTGAGAGGGGAGGGGTGAATCAGTTACCATAAAAACAAATCCAAGTCCCTTAGATGTTTTAAACAAATTTATCACTCTGCTCGGTTAATAAAAGATATTTTGTTGTTTCTCGGTTAACAAAGCAATCTTCAGATATTAAATGTGATTAACCTTTAGTGATTAAGTGTAGAAACATAAAGCATAAAGAAAATATAAGGTACATAGATGACACCAATATTTAATGTGGAAACCCAATTTGGGCAAACCTCCAATTGCAACTACTTACTATTTTTCATTCTTCTGAAGTGATCTCTATTAGGAGCCAGACCTGTTAAAGGTTAAAAAACACACTGTAAGGTGTGACCCTGTTAGAGGATTTAATCACCTTGTTAGGAGTGGCCTTGTTAGAGGTCTTCAAACACTTCAATGTAGAAATGTCACCTTGTGAGAGGATTTATGAAAGACTATTAAATCTACTATGTTAAGGTATTTGGATCACTGCTACAATTGTTAGAGAGTAACAATCAGCTAACCTGGTTGAAAAAGAAACTGTCTTTGTAGATTCATATCTTTGTTCTGGCTTTAACTGGATCCTCACTGATCAAATATTCTTTTGTAGCTCAGTCTGTATATTCTGTCCTTAATGAGAATTCCTTCTTACTTTGCCTTCACTCTTCATATAAAAGCTCTATCACATATTCAATCCAAACTTGACCTTGTATATATACGATAACCTTTGTCAAGTTAGCTTGAATACCCTTCCAAATAAACAATACAACTCAAATTTGTCGGCTGCAATTAACCAATTAAACATAAATTGTAAGCTGTTGTCAGTCGGCTAATACTAAATGCATAACTCAGTTAACACTGTAATCCTTCGATGCTCAACTATTACTCAGCTAAAACAAAACTTACTGTATTGCCCAAGAGAACTTGATTAATATAGAACTTCCTTCATTAACCGATAGAGCTCAGTTAATACAACAAATCACTTGGCTGATACTAGAGTCTTCTTCAATGCCCAAGAGAGATTGACATATACTGACTCTGCTTGATTAGGTTTAGACATATGTGTAGCATCACTACATTTGTGTAACATCAATGACAATACACAATTGAATAATTGTCTTCAACACCAACAACATCGTCAGCAAAAGGGAAAGTTTGAACCCAACTGGTTGGGTCCCTTTCTGATCATTGCAGCATTTGGTTCTGGGGCCTATCAACTATCAACTCCAGAAGGGGAAAATTTTAATGACCCTATTAACACGCTCCACCTAAAGAAGTTCTACAGGTAGACATTCTGCACAGTACCTGTACAAAGAAAATGATCTCGAAAGAATTCCAAAAATAGAAAAAAGAAGAAAAGCTAAGAACTTTTGGAAAAAGTCCTGAAAAAATGATCATCTTGGTGAAAATGTGGCAAATAGGCACATTGATGGATCAAAAGAAAAAAATTAAAAAATACAAAAATACAAAAAAAATTAAAAAAGAAAAAGAAAAAAGAAAAAAAAATTAAAAAAAGAAAATGTGCCTTGATGAAAACCTGGTAAATAGGGACCTTAGTAGAAAAAATAGAAATTCCTCCAAGTGGTGAAAACCTGGAAATATGCACCACTTGTAATCAATGCTCCATCTATCAGCCCATACCTTAACTCTCTCACCTTGTGTTGTCCTGACCTTGTGTAGACAATCAAGTCGACATATTAAGCTTAGAACCAATCGACCTCTTGAGTCTTTGGGTCTTTCTGGGTTGTGTTTTGGTTATCTAGTTGACATATGTTGTTAGTTGTACAGCTAATTAGAGTTATTTATCTTGGTCTTATAGCCACCAAACAATTTTCCACTGATATGATCGGTGTTTTTCAACACCTTAATCAAACAGTGTTTCTTAACTCTCCCTATTTGGACACATTTGTGTTTTTCAACACACGTAAGATAAAATGCTCAAAAACTTGGGTAAATAAAAAATAAAAAGAACAATAGTGATTTTCAACACCCACACAAACACCTTGCACAAACTGAATGTTTCCTGAAATATTTTCTTGAATGTTGTCTGTTATCAATGATTTNTCGGTGTTTTTCAACACCTTAATCAAACAGTGTTTCTTAACTCTCCCTATTTGGACACATTTGTGTTTTTCAACACACGTAAGATAAAATGCTCAAAAACTTGGGTAAATAAAAAATAAAAAGCACAATAGTGATTTTCAACACCCACACAAACACCTTGCACAAACTGAATGTTTCCTGAAATATTTTCTTGAATGTTGTCTGTTATCAATGATTTTCTATATTTTCTTTGATTTCTGCTGGTTAGTGTGGTTCCAATGATTCTTAATGTCAAGAAATTAGGGTGTATGTGGTAAGAGATTCTATATTCAGGTGAATAAGCCTCATATCCCTCGATCCTACTTCCTTGCATGCTAAGGTGAGATTGGAGCTATCTTCGTGCCTATTATTCTACCTCTTTATGTAAGAACACACTCATGGTTATCCTAGCTCTGAATGCCTTGATACTGGTGTATCCTTGTGCTATAAACTAGAAACAATGTTCAGGTCATCTCGACTTTTGGGCCCGGATGCTTACATTAGTTTCCCATATTTTATCCGATGAAGTTTATACTCATATTCTTATGGTTGTAGTGGCACCAGTAAGGATTGTATTGACTCTTATGTCCCAACCACCCGATGATGAAAATAAGGACTACGAGAACTAGTGACTTGACTACTCGTGTCATAGGGTGCACTTCATTCCTAGGATTGCATACTAGCATTATAATGAACACACAAATAAGATAAAAAAGGGAGTTGTTCCTCTAATAATTGAAAGTACTATGATGGACTTGAAAATTGTACCCTTGGATAATTGGATATCTCCGAGTCTATTTTCGGGACCGAAATCAAAATGCGACAAAATTGTTCTAGTCAAAAACACAGATTAACTTGTTTTCTCCAAATACAATTGATCACTAATGCTTTGCTCATAGGATTCCACTTTGAGATTAATCCTAATTAATTCTATCAAGCACTTTCCACTTCAATCTAAAAATTCATATTTGATCAACTTTGGTTAACTCTTAGTTAAACTTGGTTAACCAGACCTCAAATTAGGCTCGCACCTCATTTTGTCAATGCTTTTTTAATCTATTAGGCTTGTGGTTCTCACCTCATTTTGATTTCTCTCCCGAGGGGGTAGAACCATTACATCAATAATTTGATTCATATCAACAAGTCTCATCTAGGGGCATCAAGCCCTGACTTAAGTTCAAGATCAATGAAGTGATTTTCATCGTTGTGCATCAAGTAATCTGAATCTCTAGGGGCATATCAGGTTCATCACACCATATCAAGCTGATAACCTCTCTCAATTAGGTAATTGGCTTCATCAGGACCCATATCAAGTTAATTATCCAAAGAAGCCAATCAAATGATAATCAATCTGATCGCACCACATTAGGTTGATTCATCAGTCAAACCAATCTAAAATTGAGAAATCTAGATGGACATTTAGTTTCATCATTTACAATCAAGATGAATGCTCAAACTCTTCTACCAGTGTTTGCTCAATCAAGCCCAGAGCTAATATTCTTAGGTTTCTCTATCATTCTTTTCTTAATCAGGCTCAGAGCTGATATTTCTGGATCTCCCTATCAGCCTTCGCTCAATCAAGTCTAGAGTTGATATCTTCAAATTTCAATCAATCTTAGTTCAATCAAGTTCAGAATTGGTTTTGATCAGTGGGATAGTTTCATTGCTTCATATCAATCTATTTCTTGATCCAATCAAACATTAGATGTTCTTTGAATCAATGTCCTACTCGCACATCAATTCAAATAGGTGCAAATGTAATCACCTAAAAATGGTCTAGAAAACCTATAGCCCCTATTTATGATTAATTGGTCTTAATAAATCTTAAATCAAAGACATTCATAAGCTAGACCCTAAACCCTAATAATGAGATCACTTAATCAAACTTGCTTACATAATTTTAATCCTAACTTGTTGAATCAAATCATCAATCCTAAAGCCTGAAATACTTAAATTGCATAAAAAATTGGGATAAATAAAAAATTCCTAAAGCCTCTTTTAAATCAATGATTGATCTAAGAAAACCACTTTATCACTCCCACCTATGAACTATAATTTGGTTGATTAACTACAAGGAACTCCTTCTCAGATTTTCATTCTAGAATTTCTTAAGCCATCACCATCACACAAGGAGATTCTTGAGATAACCCTTTTAGAAACTAATGTGCCCAAGGATCTTGACGTCGATCAGTTTCAAACCATGGTGAATCATTTAAGTTCTCCTCATTACTTATCCTTGTCATAGGAAGATGATAAAGCACTCATCCACCCCCATAATCAACCCTTGCATATAGAGGTTCTAATCCACAAGAATAGGGTCAAGCACATTTTGATAGATGGAGGCATTGGTTTGAACATTTGTATGCTTAAGCTTGTAATGACATTAAGTTTCTTAGAACATGTCATTGATCACAAAAGAAAAATAACTATAAAAGAATATGATGAGGAAGAAAGGTTGTCAAAAGGGTTAGTAGTGCTTCCTATAAGAGTGGGGCCAATTCAACAAGATGTCACTTGTTAAGTACTAGATTTTCCTCTGACATATAACATTCTACTAGGGAGACCATGTATTCACAATATGCAGGCAGTCCCTTCTACAAACGATCAATGTGTGAAGTTCCCACACAATAGGGTGGAGGTCTCTATTTCAGTCAACAATACCTACTTTTGCAACACCTTAAAACAAGAAGATAGCATGGTTCCCCACAATAAGGAAGCAACCAACATAAAAACCTCTTCAAGTTCTCAGATAGCACTCATGAAGTGCTTGGAAGAAAAGCTTAAAATCAAGAACACAAGTATGGAGGAATATTAGTTCACTTCTTTACCATCCATTACTAACCTCCCTACATCCCCCATATCTTATAGGGTGCCCTCATCATCACTTCAACCCTCTGGTAGTCAAAAATTGGAAATACATGAAGGGACCAATATGGTAAAGGCTCACATCTCTCTCTCAGAGGAAAATGAGGAAAAGGTTCTTATGGCATGACATTATTGTTAGGATTAAGTAATACTAAGAGGGGGTTGAATCAGTATTACAAAATGTTAAATTAAACTGCAACCAATTCCAAATAAACCATAAGCTTACATAAATGAAAAGAACATAAGAAAATAACACAGTACTCATAACACCATTATTTGTTGTTGAGGAAACCTTGGCCAAGGGAAAACACTAGTGGGAATGGTACCCACAAGCATGCACTAAAGTATAATGTCCTTGTAAGGAGATGAATATTACATAGTAAAATTCCTTGTTAGAGGAATAACGACCCTATTAAAGGTATACAACACCCTATTAGGGGCCATCTGAGCTTACAACTCTTACAACAAAAATTTTGTTACAAAGTGTTCTCAGTAATGAACGAAAACAAGCATCTTCAATGCTTAGATAGTTCCAATCATAGTTATTCAATGATCTTTTTCATCTTCTGCTCTGGCATTCACACATACAAATATACATTCGCTCATCAAACTTCTATATACTGTTATTATTTCACTTTACAAAAATTCTTCATATCTATATATATATATATATATATATATATCAACATCAAGTCGGCTCTCTTAACAATATCACATAGTCGGCTCTCAATACAAAATAAAAAATGTAAAGAGAAAATAAAAAGTTAGTGCTCTTACATAAAAAAATATAGATTATCCAAAATTATAATCCAACTTATCTTTCTAGGAGTCCACAATATAGTCCTCAAATCATCGCTACTATTCAACTGCTCTGTTACACTGTCCTGCTGTCTGCACATGTCTTCAAATCTCTCTAACTCATTGTAATCATCACCAAAAATAAATCAATCTTAGGTGGAGGTCATACATACTCCATAGTATCTTCCACTAAGCTCGCAAGTCATAACTCATCATACTCGATCTTCGTTAGCCAAAACAATACTGTCATACTCTATTTGTATGCTTCTATACTTAGTCATTTTGAAGACTGTATCTCCAAAACATAACTACAATCCAAGCGATCAATATACAAGATACGTTTCCATAAATGACAACCCATAAGTGTCTCAAATCATACAAAAATCATCACTTTCCAACAATCTCTCCCTTTGGCATTGATGACAACACTTAGCAAAAAATGACTAAGTGTCCCAACTCACTGTCCTCCTTTTCTTTTTCTTTCATATATATATATATATATATATATATATATATATATTCTACTAAATTGTATTTATTCTCTTCTTCTCTTCTCCCCCTTTGACAACAATGACAAAGGTGCATCCAAAATTTACAAAATTGTAGGGTTTAAGTGTTTGCTCACCAGTTTGAGTACATCCTGGAAGATGTCTTCCATGATCTTCACTTCACTGCTCCATGAATCAATCAAAAACTGAATAACATGAATTATTCCATTAAGTGCATAAGATAATGTCTCTGCGGCTTTCAATTCTATAGGCATAGAGTTTGTCAATGACTATGTTGTCTTCTCCATATCACATAAATGCACTTCAAGAATTGATAGTTTAGGAATGATTAAACTCTTCAACAAACCAAATCTTATCATGACTCTCCCTTTCTCAATATCCAATACATTCATCTTGTCACAAGTTTTTTTAATATCCCTATCCATATCTAATATATATTGTGAGGAGGTCTCACAACTGTCCATCATTTTGTTTAGTGAAGCCCTTTCCTTTGCCAAAATATCTTTAATGTTCTGTATATGTCTAATAGGATTTATACAATGGCTGTATAGTATCGTTCCATTATTGACACTGTTTATTTCCTTAGTTGTAGCTTCTCTCAGAATGTCCAAGTCCCATGAGATAGATTGGAAAACTTTCTTTGACTTATTTTCTAGATAACTCTTCTTGGCCTTCTCTTCAAAAATATTCACTAAAGATTCATAGTGACTGTCAAAATCATCTAGTGTCAACCTTAGATTCTCTACCTCATCTTTTCCTTGAAATAAAATAGGTATAGGGAGGATTTTGTTCACTGTATTTACTACCCTAGTAATCAATTTAGATCTTTTATCTCCTTTCTACTCAGATCTTTCCTTAGCTTTAGAAAATATGATGAAGGATAGTCTCATCAACTCATCCTCATCCATACTATCAACATTAGTACTCAAAGTTCTATCCATAATTGCCAACAATAGATTAGTAGGTTTATCAAGTTCATATTTTACCTCGTCTCTTTTCTCTTTCTCTTTTACTGTCTCAATCTCAATTATCTATTCAGACTCAATATTCTCCTCTTCCACCTTTTGTTCTTCATTTTCCTGTTCTTCTTCTTTCTGTTCTTCCTCACCTCTGCAATTGTGTTGTCCATACTACCTGAAAAATGGGTCCTTCTCATCAAGTGATGTGTCAAGGGTCACAGGCACACCAGAAACATAGAAATCTAGTTGCATGATATATTTTCTCATCCCAACATTCACTTCAGCTCCCTTAGAACATTCACCAATTCCTATAGATGTAGGTATCATAGTTGTAGGAAGTGGATTATTCTCAGGAATATTAGTCATTAGTATCTGATCTAATTCCTTTTGAGTCTCCTCTAAGACTTCTTCATATCTTCTTCCCATATTTTTCACCAATCTAGCCTTAGTCCTCAATAGTGGTTTTAGTGCATTGAGTATTCTTTCTCTTTCTTGTATTGAAACTACTGGTAGCATGTCATTGATAGCTTGATTCCTAATAGCATCATCTTCCATGTGTGCAAGTTTTTTCCTTACTTCCAATCTACCATAAATCTCCTCAGGTACACTTCCCTCTAATTCTAGTAGATTCTTGGTGAAAAGAAGCAAGTAATTTACCATAATATCTTCAATATTAAGTTTATCTAATTCCTCATACCTGTCATAGTACTTGTTCACAGAAACAAGATTACCTTGCTCAATAGCTCTCTTTTCAATCATATTGAAGTCTAGCTTCCATACTTGTCTGTCACTAGTGGTCTTTTTCTATTTTCTTCTCCTCCTTCAGTCCTCTATTCCTTAGGAGGAGAATCCAGTTTGGTGGATCTAGTGCTTCTCTGAGGTACAATCTTAACTGCCTCTTCTTGTGATGTATTCAGTGGTTGTTAAGGGGTGGTAACATCAATAATAGCAGAATTTGGACTAGTTACCTATTCAATCTTTGGAGGTGGAAGGGCTGCAGTAGCTGTATTTGACAATCCAGAAGATCACTCTACTATTTTCTTCTTCACTTCTCTCAATTCTTCTTTAGTCAAACCTGCCTTTTTTTCCACATTCATAAAAAATGTTTTCTACTTTTCTTTTCCTCATGCCTCTAGTATGCTCTTCTCTGACTTTAGATGACTTTTCCTCATAGGTTCCCCATCTCTCCTAAGATGTATCTATCTCAGATGCTAAGATGTGTTCAATCTGCATCATTAGGACCTCTGAACTAAATTCATAGCCCATAGGGTAACACTATTTAACCCTAGGTATAACTACCTCAAAACATACACAGTCTATCTCAACCATAAAACAAATTGTGTCCTTATATTTTTCAACTAGTTCTTCATGAATTCTGACTCTTTCCTTCATTTTCCTTTGAATAATCTTGATCATACCAAATAATTCTCCATCAACCCATGTGCTATTATGTCTTTGGTAGCTCTGAGAAATCTGAATAACAGTAAGTATCCCTTTTCTTCATCCACTTGGGTGCATTCCTAGAAACTTGTTCTCAATGTGAATATACATATGCATTAAGAGTGAGCCAAATCAAAAGGTTTTAGACTTTTCCTTCTTGATTAGTTTAACATTCTCCAAAAACTGTTGTGCTAGAACCTTGCATAGGTTATAAGTAGTATTTTATTTCACCATTATGTAGGCCATCATGATAACACCTATAGATACTGAGTTAGGTCTACTATTGTACTAGAATTTGTAAGCAAGTATCATCGCAATCAATCTGACATTCTGTAATAATATATCATTAATTGTCACAGCTCGCCTGCCCCATTTTGAATGTGTTAGGGTTTCTACTTGTTTCTTAATGTTCTTCTTAGCCACAAGGATTGTACCAGTGTTTTCCAATCCAATAATGTCATGAATGAATTGACTACATATCTTTATAGCTTTTTCTCCTATCCATATGAACTGATCATGAACTCTGCTTAGTAATATTTTAAACCATTCCTCTTTGTTGAATTTGTACAAATCCAATATCTTCATGATGCTCAAGTTGTCAATGTGTTAAAATTCATCCCTCATTTTTCCATTATCAGTCATATAGTCCATTTCAGTGGAAATTTCAACAAAACCTAGTATATCATACTTTCAATGAATGTATGCCCTAATATCTTCTAACTGAAAAAATGCTATACTGTGTCTGGGAAAATGCACCTTTAGGGTCGTCTTAACACAACTTGAAAGGATGTTTCTTAAACTTGTATCTAGTTCAATCTACAACATCATATATCAAATGTGAATCCATAGCTTCTTTAGATGTAAATAATGTAAATACCTTTTACACACTGAATTCTGAGTTTCCGCTTCAATCAATAATGCAAGGTAGTTGCAAGATAGTATGAATCTCTCTGCTCTTTGATCTCCTTAGGTCATTGCTCATCAAATGGTAATGAAATAGATAACCATTAGGTTCTTTATACATCATTAAGTGTTAAAAACTCACATTACCCAATACTGTTCAGTCAGTCATAAATCTCACGATCATAAAATATGCATTGTCCAATGTTGTGCTCTTAGATATAAGTTCCATGATGTCAGCCAATATCATACCTAAGCTCGCTAGAGCTTAATCCACATATTTAGGGGATGGATATATTCTTTTGTGCTCATCCAATGCTCCCCCTAAGGCCATTCTCTACCAATCAGGTCGATTATGGTTTGGTAGCATCAAGTGAAGATCTAGTAGCATATATTGTCTCTTCCTGAACTAATATATCATTAGAATCTTTGACTCTTCATACTTTACCACTGCTTTTATCTTATGCTTTCCTACAAAAATTGTCAAAATCACTCTTTTATTTTGTCATACTCTTACCAGTATTATTGTCATTCCTCTTTGTATCCATAGGAGGTGGTGTTCTTCTTTTTTTTACTCCATTATACCTGCAAAACTTTGCTATATGACCTGGATTGTTACATTTGTAGCATATACGAGGTTTACTGTACTAATTAACTTTTAATTTACAATTCCTTGAAATGTGTCCAAGGTTTTTTCATTTATAACATGTGATCTTAGCTGCTAATTCTCCTCTATTGTTGTCTTGGTTGTATCTAGTCTGATCAAGTTTCCTACATTCTATCTTCTTGTGCCAATATGCATTGCAATTAAAAAAATAACCAGAAAAAGTTATAAAAGGGGTATTACCTTTGAAATCTCTCTTCATGTGTCCAAACTTATTGCATCCAAAACATCTACCTCTAGAAGTTATGATTTTTTCTTTAGGTTCTTCAAGAAAAGGTTTTTCTGCATCAATCTTTGCATCATGTTTTTCTTCATGATTATTAGAACATTCAGCTTCATTGAAGCCAATACTAGTCATATCACCTTTAGGTTTCTGTTTGTCTCTCTGTTCATCAATCAAGTCACTTCTCATGTGACATTTCTCAATGTGTTTCTTTGTCTCAACAAGTTCACCCTTTATGATCTGATTATATTTCTCCAATTCTAGATACTTGTTCTTGTAATGGTCAAGGTCAATCTTCATTTGTCCCATCTGAGTATTAGCATCTTTCAAATCTTCTTCAGTCTTAATCTTATCATTATTTTCTTGTTGAATCTCTTTAGCCATCATTTCATTTTCAAGCTTCAAGCATCATTCTCTTGTTCAAGTTGCTTTATCTTATCTGAATTATAATTGTCTTAATCCTCTTTTATCTGAACCATAAGATCCTGTCTCTAATTTCTGGAAAGTTCAACCTGATCCTTAAGTTTCTTGATGACTCCACCAACTCTCCTTAATTTGAATCTCAAGTCACCATTTTCTATTTTTTCTTTATCAAGGTCTTCAAGTGCTGCTTCAAAGTTAGCTTGTAAATTTTTTGAATCCATTATGATCTACCTTAAGTTGTTAGAATTTATCTCTAAGGGCCAATACCTCTAATACCAATTGTTAGGATTAAGTAATACTGAGAGGGGAGTGAATCAATATTAAAGCATTTTAAATTAAACTTCAACCAATTACAAATAAACCATAAGCTTACAGAAATGAAAAAAATATAAGAAAATAACACAAAACTCATAACAAAACCCTGAGCAAGGGAAAACCCCGGTGAGGATGGTACCCACAAGTATGAACATAAGTATAATGTCCCTGTAAGGAGACCTAGTCCTTTTAGGAGTTGAATATTACATAGTAAAATTCCTTATTAGAGGAATAAAAACCCTGTTAAAGGTATACAACACCCTATTAGGGGCCAACTGAGCTTACAACTCTTACAACAAAACTTATGTTACAAAGTGTTCTCAGTAATGAACAAAAATAAGCATCTTCAATGCTTAGATAGTTCCAATCATAGTTCTTCAATGAGCTTTATCATCATCTGCTCTATCATTTTCACATACACATATACATTTTCTCATCAAACTTCTATATATTGTTATTATTTTGTTGTACAAAAAGTCATGATATATATATATATATATATATATCAACATCAAGTCGGCTCTTTTAACAATATCACATAGTCGACTCTCAATAAAAAATAAATAATGTAAAGAGAAAATACAAAGTTGGTGCTCTTACATAAAAAAATATATATTATCCAAAATAATAATCCAACTTAGCTTGCCAGGAGTCCACACTATACTGCGCAAATCATTGCTACTATTCAACTGCTTTGTTACATTGTCTTGTTGTCTACGCATGTCTTCAAATCTCTCTAACTCACTGTAATAATCACCAAAACTAAATTGATCCTAGGTGGAGGTCATACATACTCCATATTATCTTCCACTAAGCTTGCAAGTCATAAAGTTTTGTACTCGATCTTCGCTAGCCAAAACAATATTGTCATAATCTATTTTTCAGCTTCTGTACTTAGTCATTTTGAAGACTGTATCTCCAAAACATAACTACATTCCAAGAAATCAATATACCAAATATGTTTCCATCAATGACAACCCATAAGTGTCTCAAATCATACAAAACTCATCACTTTCCAACAATTATAAGGGTAAAGACCAAGACCAAAGGATCAAGTATGTTGAAATTTTCCTGAAGAAATATGGGATAGGCTATCAACTTGTAAATAAAATGGGCTATAAAGGGAAAGGACCCTTGAGAAAATTTAAGTGGTTGTTAGAACCCAGACATACTAAATTTCAAAGTCTCATGGATAGGATAGGGTTAATATACCATGATTAGGGATCGCACCCTTCCGGTAGTAATGTTCCTACTAACCCCCACATATAAATATTTGAGGATGATAGTGAAGAAAAAGAAGAGCTTGTCCCATTATATTTTGAAATATTTATTCACATTTAAGATCCTTGATACCAAGGGGAACCTTACATCCCATATTTGTTCAGGGACCATTACAAAACTCTCTTTGAACCAAATGACTCCACATCTCTAATAATTGAAGAAGGGACAACGAATCAAGCCCAACAAGGTGGCTTATCTATGGATGAGTCCGACCCAGAATAAGGAATAGAACCTGAAGATAGACATCCAACCTAGGGGAAGGTTGTCTCCACCTCTCACATACTATATCTCCCTCATTTCATAGATGACCGAGTGCATTCCATTGAGGAAGCTCCAAATCGCCTCACCCAGACTCTGAAAAGTATGGAACCCAATACACCCTAATGAGGCTCAATAGGATGAAGATGACACTAACCCCGATGAAAATGCAATTGTCTTTGTGACACTCTCCCAATATTTGGAGACATATGACAATAGTCACATTTACTATGACTACGAGGACAATGCAAGGAATGAATTAGAAGAACAACATCCTAACTAGGGGCACACAATGGCTCCTACACATGTGCTAGCTATACCTCATTCTGTTGAAATAGAATCTAATGAATATGAGTGGAATTCCTTCTCTGATGCCAAAGTGGATATTAAAATTAATTTCATTCATAAGTATGCTCCCCAGTTCGAACCAAGAGAAATCTCTAATGACGCTCAGCCAATAACCTCTCCTCAACATACAAATCAGGCTTCTCAAGAAGATTCAGACAAAGATTTTGAAGATAATGACAGAATACCCCTTCCTCCTAACATAAATTAGAACTTTGGAGATGGTAAAAAAGATACTCTTACGTGGCTCAGGTCCACTTCAAGGATTGAGGTTATTCCCATAAGGATTTTAATGGAACAAAAGTCTTCTTATGAGGGGAATTGAGGCACTAACTCTAGGTTAGTTGGGTCAAACTCACATGGTACTAACAATGACTCCAATAGTGGTGCTAGGACAAGTCATAATCTAGGTAGTCCTTCGGAGAGTGTTGTAGTCGATCTTCTCTTACCAATTGAAAACCTTGATCTGGAAAATGCGGTGTTATCCTTGGAACATGTTGGATCTTTACCCCTTGTCCATCCTGACTTATTGAATGGAATCCAATCAATAATTTAAATATAATCTCCTCACCAAATGACTACACCTTGGTTTTTTACCTAAATTCCATTGAACCCCTCACCTCTTCCACTAGTGCAACAAGCATAAGTATGACAGAGGGGGACATCAAGTTTATCAGCCTTAAAAAGAAAAAGAGGTCTGATGTTGAAAACCACTTTGTGGCAGTGTTAGAACCCAAAATAGTAAAAATAAATGGCATGTCCAATGGTGCTCCCCGAGGCGTCGAAGGATGGGAAACTTGATCTCCTACCAAATCATTTTCAAGAACGGTCTTCAGTATTGATAGAACCTACACATCTGGTTAATTTGGGAACAACAGAAGCACCTCAATTGATATATTTGGCACAATATTTATTTGAAGAAGAAAAATAGGAGTTCACTCAATTATTCATGAGAAATAAGATTAATTTTTTTTGGTCATATTAAGACATGTCAGGGTTAGACACATATTTGATCATGCATCACTTTTCCATTTCTCTTAGAGTCAAGCCAATCAAACAAAAGCTTAGAAAAATGCATCCCCATGTGGCTGAAAGTTTAATTCATTCAAGCCATAGCATATGTTGATTGGATCTCCAGCATTGTGCCTATTTCTAAGAGTGACAAATCAATTCGGGTTTGTACAGATTTCAGGGATTTGAATAAAGCTTGTCAAAAAAATGACTTCCCATTGCCAAACATTGACATGATTGTGGACCTCATAGCTAGTTATGAGATATATTCCCTAAAGGATGGCTTTTCGGGATACAACCAGATAAGGATAAATCCTAAAGATTAAGATAAAGCTACTTTCACATGTGCTTGGGGAACTTTCTATTGGAATTTCATGCCTTTCAGTCTCAAAAATGTAGTGGCCACATATTAAAGGGTCATGACCACCATATGTCATGATATGATGCATAAGAATATGCAGGACTACTTGCATGACACCTTGGAAAAATTAGAAAAAGAGTGAATCACTTGGATGATCTAGAAAATATTCTTGACCTAATGGAACAATTCAAGCTTAGGATAAATCCTAAAAAGTGTTCTTTTGGAGTAACCTATGGTAAAATTCTTGGGTATATCATCTCAGCTAAAAGGATTGAGGTTGACCCTAAAAAGGTAGCAGGAATCATGGAAATACAACCACCTCAAAACATTAGTCAATTTAGGACTCTCCAAGGAAAGCTATAGTCAATTAGATGTTTTATCTAACAACTCACAGACAAAGATCAACCTTTCAACGAAGACATTGCATAAATNTTGACCCTAAAAAGGTAGCAGGAATCATGGAAATACAACCACCTCAAAACATTAGTCAATTTAGGACTCTCCAAGGAAATCTATAGTCAATTAGATGTTTTATCTAACAACTCACAGACAAAGATCAACCTTTCAACGAAGACATTGCATAAATGAGTGACGTTCAAATCGGATGAAGGGTGTGAGAAACACTTCCAACAAATCAAATAATATTTAACAAACCCACCTGTGTTAATGGCTCCAATACTAGGAAAGAATCTTCTTCTATATATTTCAGTTATAGAAGCATTACTGGGAGCCTTGTTAGCACAACATGATGAGATAAGAAGAGAAAGAGCGATATACTGCATAAGTAGAATAATGGTTTCATATAAGCATAACTACACCATCATTGAAAAGGCTTGTTTCACTGTTGTATTTTCTTCTCAAAAGCTCAAACACTACATGTTGGCACATTCCATCAAATTGGTTGCTAAGATTGATCCTTTGAAATACCTGTTGAACAAAGAAACTCTCACTGGAAGAATAGCTAAATGGGTAATGATACTCAGTGAGTTCAATATTGAATATGTGGATAGTAAAGCCATAAAAGGAAAATTTATTACCGATCATCTGGCAAATGCTCCTCTTCAAGATAATCAAACTCTTCTCATAGAATTTCTTAATGAACCTATCCTGCACCTCACAAAGCATGCATGGAAGATGTTCTTTGACAGATCATTCACACAACAAGGGTTTGGTGCCAGAGTACTCTTCATTACACCACAAGGTTACAAGATTCCTAAGGCATATAATATGATATTCCCATGCACAAAACACATAGTTGAGTATGAAGCTTTGCAAAATGGGTTAAATATGGCCATCGAATGGAAAATCATAGAATTATATATCTATGGCGATTCTCAACTAGTGATCAACCAAGTTAATGATCAATACCAAACCAAATATGAAAATCTCATGCCATACAAAAGGATGATTGACAACCTCAAGAAGTAATTTATGTTTACAACCTTTCAACAAGTTCCAAGAGAAACAAACATAGCCACTAATTCCATGGCTACTCTAGCCTTCGTGCTACAATTAGAATAACATCAATTTTTCTATGAATTCCTGGTGGAGGAACTCCCCTTTGCAACATATGACTCTCCTGAATCGCAAATTGTGTGTTCGATCATGGGCACTGAACCCTCCAAATATAGCCAAATTTACTCTTATCTTCATGATCAAATTATCCCTAATGACCTATCCAATAATGAGAAAATAAACCTAATAAGCAATGCCTTTTGTTACTTGATCATGGATAATGACTTGTATAGAAGAGGTCTTTACAGTACTCTCCTTAGGTGTCAAGAACATGACAATTCTGGACAAGTACTAAAGGACACCCATGAAGGTATCTGTAGGTCTCACTCAAATGGTCTTTAATTAGCTAAGAAACTCCTATAGGTAGGATACTACTAGCCCTCCCTAGAGAAATATGTTATTCAGTTTTCTAAAACTTGCAAGAAGTGTTAAACTCGCAATAACCTAATTCATGCTCCTGCATGTGCATTGTTACCTTTTATCACCCACTAGCCATTCTAGCAATGGGTCTTTGATCTAATATATAAAATATATCCCTCCTCATCTGGTGGACACAAGTTCATTATCACTACTACAGAATGTTTTACAAAGTGGGTCGAATTAGTTCCCCTCATTAAGACAACTAGAAAACAAGTATCTTTGTTCATCCTGAACTATATTATCTTCAGGTACAGGATACCTTCCTCTATCATCACTGACAATGGAGGACAATTAAAAAACAAATAAATGGATGAATTATGTGACAAGCTCAATATTAGCCAACATTGTTCTTTTATCTACTATCCTCAAGGGAATAGACAGGCTGAAACCTCTAACAAGAACATATTGAAAATCCTGCATAGAACAGTAAGTAAATTAGGGGAGAATTTTCCATCTTCAACTCAATCTAGCCTTATGAGATTATAGAACTAGAATTCACACATCCACAGGGGAAAAGTCATTTTCCTTGGTATATGGCATATAATTTGTACTTACCATTCAAGTAGAGATACCATCACTCTAAGTCTCCTTGCACAGACTCATAACTGATGAAGACTATCAGATTTCTAGAATCTAGAAGCTTTAGTTACTTGATGAAAGAAGAAGAGAAGTATTTGAATACCTAAGGTTCTATCACAAAAGAATGTATAAAGGTTACAATAAGAAAGTAATACATCGAGAATTTTAGGTTTGCGACCTTGTACTCAAAGAAAATCCAAAGAACCAACAACATCATGAGCAAAAGGGAAAGTTTGAACCCAACTAGCTCAGTCCCTTTGTGATCATTTCAACATTTGGTTTTGGTGCCTATCAACTATTAAATCTAGAAGGGGAACATTTACTAACCCCATTAATGTGCTCCACCTGAAGAAGTTCTATAGCTAGACATTCTGCGTAGTACTTGTACAGAGAAAATGATCTTGAAATTTTTCCAAAAAAAAAAAAATGAAGAAAAGAAAAAAAAAACTTGGAAAAAGTCCTAAAAAATGATCATCTTGGTGAAAACCTGACAAATAGGCACCTTGATGGATCAAAAGAAAAAAGTAAAAAAGAGAAAAATACAAAAAATAAAAAAGAAAAAAAGAAAAAAAATTGAAAAGAGAAAAATTGCCTCGGTGAAAACCTGGTAAACAGGCACCTTGGTAGAAAAAATAGCAATTCTTCCAAGTGGTGAAAACCTAGAAACATGCACCATTTGTAATCAGCGCTCCATCTATCAACCCATAGTTTGACTGTCCTGCCTTGCGTTATCCTGGCCTTGTGTAGATAGTGAAGTTGACATTTTAAGATTGGAACTGATCGACCTCTTGAGTCTTAGGGACTTTCTGGGCTATCTTTTGGTTCTCCAATTGGCATACCTTGTTAGTTGTCTAGCTAATCAAAGTTAGTTATCTTTTTCTTCTAGCCACCAAATAGTTTTCCACTGACATCATCAGTGGTTTTCAACACCTTAATCAAATAGTGTTTCTTAACACTCCCTATTTGGACACATCTGTGTTTTTCAACACACGTCGGATAAAACACTCAAAAACTTGGCTAAATGAAAAATCACAAGCACAATGGTGATTCTCAACACCCACATAGACATGTTGCATAGACTGAATATTTCCTAAAATATTTTCTTGAATTTTGTCTGTTATCAATGATTTTTTATATTTTCTTTGATTTATGTTTGTTGGTGTGGTTCCAATGATCCTTAATGTCAAGCAAGTAGGGTGTATGTGATAAGAGCTTCCATATTTAGGTGAATAATCCTCAAATCCCTTGATCCTACTTCCTTTTATGCTAAGGTGAGGTTGGAGCTATCTTTGTGCCTATTATTCTACCTCTTTACATAAGAACACACTCATGGTTATCCTTTCTCTAAATGCCTCGATACTGGTGTTGTTGATGATAATTATTCAATTGTGTATTTTCATTGATGTTTACACAAGTTTAGTGATGTTTACACAAATGTCTAATCCTATCTGAGCATAATCAGTGTTTTCCAAGATCTCTCAAGCATTGAAGAAGACCAAAGTGAATTTCAGTTCTAACTGAGTTCACTCGGGCATTATAGTTTTGGTCGGGCATTAAAGGATTTTAGTATTAACCAAGTTATGATTTTAGTGACCATCGAATAATAGCAGTTTATATTTTATGGTTAATTATCCCAAGAAACCAATCGAATGAAAATCAATCTCATTGCCCCACATCAGGTTGATTCGTCATTCAAACCAATCTGAAACCAAGAAATCTTGACAGACATTCAGTTTCAACTTTTCACATCAAGATGAATGCTCAAACTCTTCTATCAATCTTCACTCAATCAAACCCGGAGCTGATATTCTCAGGTCTCTCTAAAATTCTTCACTTAATTAGGCCCGGAGTTGATATTTTCTGGATCTCCCTATCAGTCTTCATTCAATCAAGTCTGGAGCTAATATCTTCAAATTTCAATCTATCTTCGTTCAATCAAGTTTGGAATTAGTTTTGATCAGTGGAATAGTTTCATCACTTCATATCAAGCTATTTCCTGATCTAATCAAACATCAGATGTTCTTTGAATCAACGTGTTTCTCACAAATCAATTCAAAGAGAGGTAAATTTAATCACCTAAAAATGGTCTAGAAAACCTATAGCCCCTATTTCTGATTAATTGGTCTTAATAAATATTAAATCAAAGATATTCATAAGCTAGACCCTAAACCCTAATTACGAGAGCACTTAATCAAACTTGCTTGCATAATTTTAATCCTAACTTTTTGAATCAAATAATCAATCCTAAAGCCTAAAATACTTAAATTTCATAAAATATTGGGATAAATAAAAAATTCCTAAAGCCCCTTTTAAACCAAAAAGGAACCCATTCACACATGTGTGAGCACATTGAAAATCAAATAAAACAAATAAAAAGGGAAAATATTAATTTTGTCTTATTCTCCACAAGGTTGACCAACCAAATCACTTGGATCAAGCTCACATGGATTGAGGGAAGTTGCATCTCCACCGTTGCTCATTTTCTTTTGCCTCTTAATCTCAATCATCCATCTATTGGAATTTCTTATAAAAGGGATAGCTCCTTTTCTCATGGCTAGAGATAACAAGAACATTTGGAGAGTAGAGTTATAATGCTATTTTCATTCTAGCATTTTATTGTGCACTCTTGGCTCTTTCTCTCATAGTATTTTACTTTCATACGCATTTGTAGTTCCATTTAATAAGTATAATGACATCTTAGTTTTGTTTCATAGTTTAACGGTAGATGCATTGCTCATTATCTAAGTAGTTTGCATTTCCATTTTTTCTTCATTCTTCATGGTTACTATGCATTTAGCTTCCTATATCATGCACTTTCATTTTCAAAGCATTTGAGAGAAAAGTACGCAAGTATATGCATCTTGCTCATCCTTGCATTTGAGTTTTCCATTTTTTGGTAGTCAAGTCACTGATCCTCCGTGTTCAATCTAATGGGCACTCATGAGAATCACACTCGCTTCAACTAGGAAGCAATAAGATGATTTCAAGGGTGTTTATGCAATATATTGATTCTTATTTTGATGCTAACCCCTTTTTGATGTAATGGTTTATTGAAGTGTTTGGTTGCAGATTTGATAACAAATTTTACCACAGACACAAAACCAATCTGAGATGAGACTGAAGATATTTTTCTTTTTTGAAGCATAGTGTTACCTACAATGGATGTCAACACAAATGTTCTTTTAAATGGTCTTATCTTTGATTTGAGATCACTTCCCTACCTGGTTCAAACCTTTCCTAAGATTTTCAATCATATCAGTTTGCACGTCAACAACTTTTCTCTTCTTTGATGTTCTGTCTATACCCAATAATGTTAATCCCTCTTGCAACTTTTTATTTATAACTACAACTAAAAGCAATTGGGCTTGTTCAACTATTTCAAAATTATCAAATTTAGCCAATATTTCTCTTGTTATCGTATTCATTGATCTCTTCTTAGCAAAACTTATGGGTTGAACATTAGCAAGTGATCTCAAATGCACCATGCATCCACTGTAAGTAAATGGTCTATGTTTCTATAATTAATATTTCTCTTTACAGTTTGAGATAGATCTGTAAGTTCATCCATACCAGTGGCAGCATGTCATCCTGACCCTTCTCCAACATCCATTGCTTGAGCTTCCGTAGGGAGTGATCTTGGCCCTTCTTCAATGTACATTTATTCAACTTGACTTGACCCTCCTACTTAATCTTCTCCTTCACCTTGACCATGTTGATTGTGAGCTACATGCACAAAAATGAGACAAATTAGAGAAAAATAAAGCATAGGTCCATAAAATCCAGGCACATAAAATTAGAGGTCTAGGTCTATACCTTCTTTAGTTTTATAATAATATGCCAATGCAGCTTCATGATTTCTTTGTTCAGTACTAGGTGACCTTTTTCTTGTAGATTTACTTTTTCTTCCCTTCTTGTTCACCATTTCTTCTCTCCAAAAAATGGCTTTCAAAAAATCAGAAATAGTAATTCTCCTCTTCAAAAAAATATTTAAGAAAATTTCACCTTGATTATAATTCTCCTCTCCAAAATTATGCCTTTGAAAAAACACCAATAGAAATTCTCCTTCAAAATATACCCTAGAAAAAATCAAATCAATAGTAAAAAATGTGAATTGACTTGATTGCAATTGTGTGAAAAATGAAAAAAAAATTTACTTTTATATCATACAATAATAAAAACACATAACTAGCCCACCTAGTTCGGGTGAACTAGGTCGACTAAAAGTTTGGTTGGGATTTTCCTATCGTACTTTTAGCATGGGGGTTTTTTCACGAAGACCCCTTCGTACAAAGCCACCATAACCATTTGTGCAAAGGGGGTCTTCACATGAAGACCCCAAATTTTTAGTTTTCCCCCATAGACAAAAAAAAACTACAAAAAATGGTCTTTCAAGGCCTGAAACAAGGACCAAACAAGATGATTTTCTGAAACAAATAATGTTTGATGATGCTACTTAGAGAAAAATTTCTAATGACTAATTTTAATACATATTGAGTTCGTTGTCACTTTCAAATTTTACTTTAATTAAACATACGTTGTTTGGTCATTCAGCAACCTATCTCTTCGAGGGTTTAGGAAAAATAGTAACTTACAAAAACAAAATTATGAAAAATATGTAGGAAAAGAGTATTTGTATTAGATATTTCTATCAAAAAATTAAAAAAATGAATTTTGATATATACAGATCAAGTTAGAGGGAGCCAAACGAACCTATGTCTAAATTACAGTTACTGTCACTTTAGAACTTAATAAACTATGAAATATTGAACCAAAATGAATGAAACCAATTGCATCCTTTAGATATTGAAGTTAAAAATATAACCTCGAAAGAATTACATTGTTATCATTTTTTTTTTAAAGTTTTGTTGATCCAAGTGACAGTCACTCCTTAAAAACACTGGTTTTCACACAAACCACTTTTCGAAGGAGAATGAAAAATGGATTCAAATTAATTTTAATTTTTTTTAAAAAAATATATATTTAGAAACTAGAAATAAAATACTAAAAGACTCTAGTTTACATCATCTTAAAATTCCTAATAGTTTTGCGGCAATAGGTGTTCGAAAGTGAAGGTTTTTTTCAGAAAGTTGGTCAAAAAGTGAGACACACTATTGTGGGACCACCCTCTGAATAGTCTCTTTGCCAATTAATTTCTCTTAGTGAAAATTTAATCAAAGTTATTTTTAAAGATCTTGAATATTTTATGCATCAAAACTACAATATTTCAAGGCTACATGCCACTCACTGACATTTCAAAAAATCTTCTCATGGTGTTCATTATAACTCTTGATACTTTAAATAGTTATACCTTCATAGGTTTGTTGGACTATTATCATTGTCATTTATTATACTAATACCTCTTTCTAAATATTGAAGGTGTGTTAGAAAATTTCAAAGAAAAATATGGACAATTCTTGAGCTCATATAGTCAACCAAATGAGGACATAAACACAATTCTAAATTTTATTATGCTTCGCTCATTGCATTTCTTGGGGAGAAAATCATGGAGGAGGCTAAAGTCTTTGCAACCGGATATTTAAAATATGCTATGTCAAAATTTAATGATTCCAATCTTTCAAAAGAGGTATTTAATTTATACATATTAATCTTTTTGCATATCAAAGTATATGAAATCGTCTTTCTTAATTTATTTCAAATTTATGTGGTGTGACAAATACAATTCAATTTAGATTATGGTTGGCATACCAATATGCCTAGATTTGAAACAAGGAATTATATTGATATATATGAATCAAACACTTCATGGTATAACAAGAGGACATCCAAGTGCAATCTCATTAGTATTGTATTTTAATATTTATAAGCCTTATTTGAAGGGAATGATTCTCTAGGCATATCAACATAATGTTTTCACATACAAGATGGAATGTAAGAGTAACAAGAAGATTCTACATTTGGAAAAGCTAGACTTAAATATCATGCAATATCTACAACAACAAGAATTTCAACTACTCTCAAGGTTATTTTAATATATAGCAACATAATTTATTAATTATTTTCTTTGGGCTTAAATAGAGAAAATAAAATTGAAATTATTATTAAAGTTCACAAATAATGACAAAAAGAAATGAGTAGCACTTGAATGAAGCCTAGAAAAATTCTTAGTTATAAAGAAGGTTGGTAGTTTAGTGATAGAGAACTTCACCATACACATGGGAGGTTAGAGGCTCCTTTACTAATTGGTCCATAGAAAATAACATGGTATTAGAGACAAACTTAGAGCTCCATGTACCAAATGCAAGACTCAAGGGAATAAACCTTAATAAGGTGTCTATGAAAAAACCTAGTTTATTAATCGTAGAGTGTCCAAACATGAATGTGGGATGTCGTTGGTTTATTTCCTAATTATTCCACGATGATAATAACATGATCTAGTAAAACTAAAAAATAAGTTAAGGTAGCTTAGTTTTGAAATCTCTAAAAAGTATAATATGAAATTTTTTAATAACTTTCTTGTTTTTTTAGGAGGTGGATGGAGTCAAGTGTGCCTCAACTAGATTTTTCTCACAATCATTATGTGGAATATTACTTTTGGGCTACAGGAGGGTGTGTAGAGCCAAAATATTGTTCTTATAGAATTGGTTGTGCAAAAATTGCTTCTCTTGCAATAGTTATGGATGATATATATGACACTTTTGGGATACTTGATGAGCTCAGACTCTTCACAAATGCAATTAAAAGGTGAGAAAAAAATAAAATACCCTTACAATACTAATTGAGAGAGCTCTTTAAAATAAGGATATTTTAGTAACAAATATTTTTTTCATAATATTTTTGTGTTGTTTGGCTAGATGGGATCCCACTGTTATATACCATCTTCTAGAATATATGAGATTTGTGTTCATGGATTTTTATGATGTGGTAAATGAAATGGTAGAAGAGGAAACCAAAACCCAACAGAAAGACACACTTGACTATGCTACAAAAGTTGTCAGTACTTTTAAATATTATATTATCTTTATAAAATGTTGGAAAATAACCATTTATACAGAAAAAGATAAAAGTTTATAAATTATGAATATGTAATGTATGGGGAGGATTTATTAGATTTTTAAATGCAAGAAGCGGAGTGACTTTCCACTGGTTATATACCAACCTTTGAGGAGTATTTAGAAAATGGAAAAATTAGTGGTGGTACTCGAATAGTTATTCTACAACCTCTCTTAACATTAGATGCATTTATTCCTAACAACCTTCTAGAAATTAACTTTCCTTCAAGGTTCAATGACCTGTTAGCACTGACCTTTCAGTTAAGCAATGATACAAAAAGTTTTAACGTATGATAATAAAATGTGTAACACAAATGTTTTTTTCATTTATATCATACATCTTCTCGTATAGATAACTAAGTTGAAAGTGTAATGCATGATGGTATACACATTGAAGCAGCTAGGGTTGAAAAATCTTCTTGTGTAGGATGTTATATAGTTATATGAGAGATGGATCAATAGAGAAATAAGCTTTGGATTATCTTAATTCTTTGAATGAAAAATTATTCAAAGAACTTATTTTAGACTATGTAAAACTAGATAATATATTGATGTGTAGTAAAGATCATGCAATATCTTTATCAAGATTTTTTCAGTTATATTATAAAGAGAGAGATGGATTCACAATTTCCACTATAGATACAAAAGCGTATATTTTGAAAATCCTAATTCATCATGTTACAATGTAATTTTAATACTTTAATGGTTAGCATTACTAAGTATTAAATAGTTATATTGGAAAGGTTAATAGTTTTATAGTCACAAAAAAATATGTTTACAAGGAGACAATTAAATTGTCTTAAATTCTTAGTTAGTCATTAAGGAAAAAATGGACATCTCATTAGCAATGCTAGTATGAAAGCTATGACCTATTAGATATGAGATCTCTACTCTTTTTTGGTTGTATGACATGTATGTAAATCTTAGTATTTGAGATTATTCTGTAAATGGGCATCTAATTAGTTATGTAAATATGCTAGTTAGGGCCTAATGGACATCTCGTATCAGTTCTCATTGAGATACTACATGATTATGTCTCATTTTTGTACTCCTATTCTATGTACTTCTTATTATATGATATTAATATAAAAAATCAGGTTGCATGCCTTTTATTTAGAAAATAATTAATGTATGCCCTAACAAAAATATCGTAAAGTGCATGTAAGACAAATAATATTTGTGTTAGAACCATTTTTTAGTATGGATCAAATAGGTTTTGAAGGGACCGAAAACCCTTTTACAAAAAAATTCTAAAGATAAGAATTAAGAACCCACAAAATAGAAAGTTGCCCCGAAGGATAGGAGACATAGAACCTGAAGCAACTAGACAACAAAAAAACCCAGCTAGGAATCAACAAAAATAATTAAATAATGAAAAAGACCAAAATACCTTAAGAAAGATTCTTCAAGGCCTCCATTGCTTCAGCCTCCAGCTGTGCCATATTGAATGCAATTTTCTTCAGATCGAAGATGTCCTAAGCAGCTTTATCTACCTTTATTTTAAAATTTCCTCTAGTTTGTTTTCTCGAACCAGTCTCTTCTTCCTACCCTTTTTCCTTATTTACCTCCAAATCAACCACTAGCATGTCTTGATGGATATTCTCTAGTTTATTCACCATGGTGTTTATACTCTCAACAATGTTCTTGATCACTTTGTACTTAGGTTAACACGGGGAAATCATATTGTTGTTGATGCTCTTGAGTTTCCCCTACAAATCCATGATTCTCCCTTCATAGTCCCTATTTATTTTTTCCATGGTATCCACTGTTTTATGCTAAAAATCAATGAGGGACTTCTTAGCTTCATTCCACAACTCATTACCTTTTTTTTCTTGTTTTTTATTTCTTTTATCCATGTCATTTCTTGAAGCCTCAATACAATTTTTGTATTTTTTGGCAATCACCCTTTGCTTGATTTTGATCTCCTTAATCTCACGGGAAGCCCATTTAATTAACCTTAAAAATCAACAACCTTGTTACAAGCTATGGTTGGAATATCATATGGATATTCCTTGATCAAATTTTAAATAATGAGAGTTTGGATTAATGTCCAAAGGTAATTTTGGTCTCTCTTCGCTATCTTTGGCAAGGTACAATCTATATGAATCATTATCAAAAGGGGAGTCCAAAGGCATAATTTTATCAGAGATAAGGGGGTAATTTATATTCACTTTAGACTTCCCTTACTTAGAATCAGGGAAGATAGACTTCCTCTTTGCCCTAGACTTCCCTTTCTCAGAAACATGGTATTTTCTTTTAGCCTTAGACTTCTATTTCTTCTTTTGAGTCTCAGAATCAGAATCATCCACATTAGTGTTCCAATCCTCCTCTAAGTAATTGGTCCCCAATTCCTCATCATCCACAACATAAATGGGGGAAGCATTGGATAGGAAAAGAAAGGACTTGAGATGCTCATAAATTAAAATAAGCAAACTGTTGTGAAGGATTAGATATTTATTAGGTTTCTTTCTATAGTCTCTAATATTGGCATTCATAGAAGAAAACAAGAAAAAAGGGAAATACATTCAAGCCTTGTTCCTGAAGTGATTAAGGAAAACAAAGTGGTGGCCAAAATCCCTAGTAAAGTGTCCATTCAAAGTTATGTATTGTGTAATTACCTTCAGAACTTCTTTCCAAAATAACTTGACCTGAGAAGTATCATAGCTTCTTTTGGATGCTTTAACTAGCTCCTCTCTCTTCTTGTATTCTTTAGGAAATTTATTGTCCATCATATCTAAATACTTCCTATCCTTAAAGAACTTAGTGTCATCCATAGAGATGCCAATGACCTCTACAATGAGATTCTCATCGATGATAAACTTCCTTCCAAAGAGGGAAATTTTCCCTTCTCTCCAACCATTTTTAAACATTTCCATGATCTTGGGGTCACAATCATGGGTTTTTTCAATATACATCATTACCTCCCTTTTGTATAATTTTCCACATAGTTGCATTATTTCTCAACTCTTCACAATCATTAGGTTCCACTCTCCTTCTATCCCCTCCCATCTTCACAAAGATATTACCAAATGCGAAGAGAACCAATAAAATCCAGGGCAAAATCCATGACACCCATAAAATATGGGAAATATTATGGAAAATATCTAGATAAGGTATCTTATGGCCCCTTCCACACTCCACATAGCTGTGGAAATAAATGCCAACACTAACATCACAATTATTAGTCTATAGGGAGATGGACACCCTGCACATGTATTTGGTCATACCTCATCAAGTAAATGATCTCCTCCTTCAATTTATCTCCCATATTCCATGTCATAGATTCCTTAGCATGGAATCCCTCATTTTTGTATAACTTCACCACTCTATTCACTTCATAGAAGGAATGGGAAATATAAACCTTTTACAAGGAATTAATAATCTCGAGTAATTTTTTAATCCACATGTCAATAGTCCAAGAGGGTTTTGGGGGTCCCTTAAGGAATTGCACTATGTTGTTTGGATCCCCTTCTAACCAAACTCTTTTACAATTGAAAAGATTAGCTATTCTTAATCCATGGAAGTCTGTGATAGCTTCAACAAGGTGGTTTTCCTAGCAACCCAAGGGGAGTGCCACCACTGAAAGAAAATATTTGTGTTGGTTGTTAATGTAAGTATATACTCCAAAATGTTATTTACTAAAGATCCAAAAAAATTTTCAGGTAGTTTACATTTGGTATTGGTAATTGGATCTTTACCCTCAAAATTCTTACTTTCAAAAGGGACCACTTAAGTTATATGATTTTTTTATCACTTTATGCACGCAAAAATAACTCAATAGTCAATTAATTTAGAAAATATGAAAATATAAAATTTTACAATTGAAGTACTTGTTAATTGAGAAAGGTCTTAAGGTTACTCTATATTATCTTATCACTAACTTTGACATAATAATATTGTGTATTTAATATGGACCAATAATTGATAGTAGTGTTAACTTTTAAAATTAAGAGGGAGCATGATTATATAGTTTTTAATAACTACATAACACTATCAACTAGCAATCAACACCTCCATCCACATTCTATGTGTCAGGAACTCCATCTCATGTTTTTCCATCCACTAGCCCCACCATATCATAATTGCTCATGATCATAGCAATTGATGGCTAGTATTGGATTAGAGACTCGATGCACAATGTGTATTCTACATGATAAAAATTATCATAATGATAGATATATGTTATGATTTTAATTTTCTACATTCCTTGTAATTGTAACAACCTATGATGAATAGTGATTCCTAAGGAAGAACTTCAACTAGAGGATATGCAGTCCAAAAATTTAAGTTTAACAAAATTTATGATAAATATAAGTGCTACTCTAGTGTTTATATAAAATTTTATAATATTATTATGCTATTATATATAGTAAATATACTTTATCCTTTAAAATACTAGTAATACAAATAAATTTATTTCTAAGCTATAAAATAAGCATAAAATTTGAGGTCAAAATAAAACTAGAAAGGAAATACAGTAGCAATAGAAAGGGATGTTTGAATCAATGTACACATTGATTTTATAATTCTAGAATACAAAAAAACTATTAGGAATATTATTTAGCAAAGGTTTTGGATGTGCTTAGGGGTTTCTAAAAATATATCAAATGATAATGATTCTCCACATACACTAGTTACCCACAAAGTGTGCTAATGACAGATACAATTAATTACCATCAAGACACACTAGTGGTCATCCTTATATTTTAGTTTCCTATTACTATCATGAAATAAAACTTATTTTACATGTTTAACTATGTTTTTGCTGTTTTGGGATTAATATAGAAGTGATCAAGATGGTTGAAGAAGATTATGTGGGAGGAAAAAAATATGCATGTAGTTAGGAGATTGCTTAAGGTGGGATTATATTTTTAATGGAGAATGGTTGATTGTTAATTGATCATTGTGAATGGTACACGATTATTAAGGAGAAACATAATGGTTCGTAAACACAAGTGGCACACCTAAGAATAAGCACATTTAATAAGCTCTAATATTTACTAGCATTCCCCTCTTGTTATAATGTTCTTGGAAATGTACCATTAGTGGTATCATAAGTTATATCCCTATATAAATTCATGTTGACTTAGGCCTCATTTTAGAAGTCTGGCCTTCCATGCCTAATCATGTTTGATTCTGCTTGCACCAATGTCAATTTGGAAGCTTTATCTACTTCTGGGACAATGGTCATTGATTTAGCCCTAATTGGCTAGTTAATGGAACACTTGACTTGGTCAATAACATTTTTGGTTTCTAATGACCTGCTAAAAGGGGCCCAATTTTGTACCCTTCAATGGTTGGAATATATGGGTGGGAATTCCTCCTCCATGTCAGCCTTCTTAAAAAATTCAAATACGTTTCAAGTGGAGGGGTATAAAAGAAAACCTTAGTCTCTCATTTGAGATATTAATTACATAAATTATCAATCAATCAAGAGAATCATGTCCTACCTCATATACAATTCAATTAAGAAAGTAATAAAGCATTATCAGGGCATTCGAGGAGAATTAAAGTTTGGATTTCAAGCATTCATGATGACATCCATGGTCCAAAACAACTTTACATGTGAACATCAAAATTTCCATGAAGACTTCAACATAAAGGAGATTCATGAAGGTGTAACATCTAATTTTCAACATTTCAATATCAAATCTAGCCTCTTCCCTTTCAAGGTGTGCTTTAAAATTTCAATTTTAATTCAAGTTTGATTCCATAATGGGGTTTGACCTACGCAAACTCTTATCAACTGAACAACATTTTATGTCATTTTCATGTGTAGGTGACATGACATAAAGAAAAAAAATTGTGTTTAATAAGAGCAAATAAAGACATACAAATTCATCTTTTGCAGAAGAAAAATAACAAGGTCAATGTCATTTTGAACTGATGTCATTTGACACTTTTCTAATGAAAATTTTCGGTAACGTTCTAAACAATATCCTAATCTAGTAAACATAATTTTTTCTCGCATCCGACATTCGTAGGTCAAGGACACCCAAAATAAACGTTGACCTCCACTTTCAAGTTTGGATTTTTGACACATATTCCTCTCCTTCTCCTCTTTTCAAATCTATAGTTTAGTCTACATATATAACCCGAGACTTCCTCTGCTTGTTGATTACTCTCTATAAATTAAACCTTTGGCCCTACATCTAGCATTCAATTCACATATTTCAATAGCTCATTTTCAACTCAATCAAGGAGTGTTGAATTTACCTTTTTCTCAATCTTTCTTAATCAGATTTGAGGTTAATCCAAGTGGATCCACTCTCCTTAATGCAATCAAAGGAAATAGGCCTAGTTTCTAGTTTGCATGTGTAAACTAGTGAACACCCATTTACACACATTATATTTTGGTGAACTTGACATGTCTTATGTTTACTTCTGATTTCGATGCTCACATATGATTTATATGCACTTAATTAATTCATATTTGTAATGATTTTTTGAAATATATCATTTATGCAATGGTTAATTTTGATCATATTATTGGGAATTCACATTGTTTAATCATTTCTTTTACATATTTATTTATGCATGAGTTTCATCACCCTTTTTCCTACATCTTATATCTTTGTGAGAAGAAGTTATAGACTTGTTGTTAGGAAAATAGTGTCTCAACCCCGAAAAAATTAAAGGTTACTATTGATGCATGAGTGACGAGGGTTTGGGGGCTTTCCACTGACTATCAAGGGTTCAAGGATAGTGCCCCAGAAAAAAAAAGTTCACTTATAATTTATCATTGTAAATCTTGATCATCTATCATTAGGTCATAGATCTAACAGTGGATATTTTATGCGCTTTGTTTTCCTATAAGGAAACTCTATTTTAAGAGGGGATTGTATTATAAATAAGTTGTCTCATAGGACATGATTAAGAAAGATGTCAATATCTTGTTTAATCCCATCCCTCAACCTTGTCTTATAATAATGGAAACTTGTGTATATCAATTATTCAAGAATCCATAATCAAGCAATCTATTCTTTCCATTTTCTCTCTTTTGGAAGGTTTTTTTTTATTTGTAGATGATCCTAAGTGGTGAGGATTCCACATTCAACTTGTACATTTACTCATGTCTTTTAAATCTTTTATGGTTGAAACTATTTACTAAATTTAGTAAATGCATTATATCCCTTTACATTTTAATAACCTCCATCTCTACCCTTCATTCTCTCCATCACATCTCAATTTTCCATTATCTCTTCCAAAGATCTATATATGGAGGTTCCCTCTCATATATTTCATTGTCACACTTTGAGCTAAGTACAATTTGTCAAAATAATTAAATTTCAAACAAAGAGCATCCACATTCAAATCTTACTACATAAAATCAAGCTAGAATGTTGATTTTAGTAACATTTACTTTGTGTAAACCCTTGTCCATAAAAATAACTAAGAATTAAGCATAACTGGAATAATAAAGGACAACCAAGATAATCAACAAAAGACACAACTCATTACAAACAACCAACCCAAGGTTAGGGGTGGTTTGGAGCCAAATTACTCCAATATTTTGTGTTCATAGTATATGAATCTTTCACTCATACTTCTTTCTCAGAAAAAGGAGACATAAGTTCATAAACAGATCTATTATTTAATTTTGAATCCTTGAAAGAGGTATCCATCTCTATACAATCAACATGGGATTTCCCCCTACTTTCTTCCTTTTTCACATCCTCAAGACTAACACATACCTTAAACAACTACTATTGTTCGTTCATTTTTCCTCTTAATAAAATGGTATTTCTTGTAGTTTATGTTATTCCTATATTTGAATTTCATTTTTTGAGCTTTATTTGAAATTTGTAATAATTTAGAATACAAATCTTTTACTTTGCATTAATCTTCATTGTTCAATTATAAATGACTACTTTAAACAATATGAAATATAAATGAAATACATAATTTATATAAGATTGACGATATCTTATGTCTAACGTTCTCTTAATATGTTAACTATAAAACTAGCACTTGCACCTAGAGGGGGTTTAAGGGATAAGTTGATAGGAAATTATACGTAGAATTTTGATATATTTTATATTGCATAATTAATTGTATAATGTAATCTAAATCTATATAATTTGATAAGGTTGCAAGCAATTAATGACGACCAGATATGAAAGGAGATAATTGTAGGATCAAGTGCCAATTTTTATAATGCACTGTGTATCAAGGGATTGCTATCATAAAGTATGTCTTAATTGCTTTTAAAGAGATAGATTTAAATATAAATATATAATTTTATTCTATAATGATTTAGAACATCAATAAAAAAAAGTCTAATATATATTATTATTATTTACAATTTTATAAGAATACATAAACAATAAAATAAATTTTTAAATTAATAAAAAATAAAAAATTAATTAAAAGGTATTCTTATTAGAAGACTTGATAATTATAAAATATAGAATTTTTTGCATTCTTTTTCTTATTCATAATACTTAAATATATATGTTTTTTTTTAAAACATAGAATGCACAAGTGGTTTTTTCTTTAGAGTAAAAATAAAATGAGAAGAAAACACATGTATGACTAAATCAGACTAAAAATAAAGCGCAAATAAAGCAGACCAATAGATATGACCAAATCAAACTCAAAATAAAGCACATATAAAGCAGACCAATGGACAACTTTGGCGTAAAGAGGTTTGCCTACACCGCTTGGGAAAACTTGCTTTGTGGTTTTTTGGGCAGTTTTATAATATGAGATAAGTTTTCCGCCATAAAATACAAGTTCACAATTAAAAGCCTATAGACTAATTACTCTCAAATAAATGAACATTATTTATCAAATGAAAATGAATAAAATATCTACAAAGGGTGGTGGGTTCCCTATACAAATTTTGTTTTTAGTGCAATTTTGTCACATTTTATTTTATCCGATTTTTTCGCTCAATAATACAATCTTTTTAAACCCAAACAGCCAAAACAAACAGTATCAATCAATCATATTCAAATCCAACTAAAATCTGAATACAATGTTAACAATGTATAAACATGGAAAATTTGAGGACTAAATACTTAGGTTATAATCCTTTAACTAGCTAGATACAATTTTCTGTACTATTATCATTGCTATTTACTATTGTGTTAATACCTTTTTTTCAATAATGGGAAGGTTTTAGAAATTTTCAAAGAAAAAGATGTGCGATTCTTGGGTTTATATAGTCAATCACATGAGGACACAAAATAATACTAAATTTATTTCATGCTTTTCTTGTTGTATTTCCTAGGTGCAAGACATAGGAATAGGCTAAGGTATTCGCAACCACATATGTAAATCAAGCTATGCCACAAATTATTAATTTCAATATTTTAAAAGATATATTTAATATATAAATAATATTTTTGCTTATTGAAGTACGTCAACTATTGTTTCTTAATTGTATTTCCAATAAAGTGAAATAGAGTACATTTGGCACACTAATATGCCTAGTTTGGCAACAAGGACTTATATTGATATATATGGAGCAAATACTTTATGGTCTAACATGAGGACATCCAAATAAATTTCCATTAGTATTGTATTTTAATGTTTATAAGCTTATTTGAGGGGCATGGTTTTCTAAGTACAACAATAGAACTCCACATCAAATAGCATGGTATTATAGATAAACTAAGTATCTCATACACCAAAGTGTAGCTCAAGGAAAATTTTGAGCCTTAATTATAGGGAGCCTATGAAAAAATATAGGAGCTCAAGAAGGTAAATCACTAAAGCATGCATGTAGGAGGTACTTGGTTTATATCTTAATTGGTCTATAGAAATAATAAAAAAGATAGTAAACTAGAAAAAATAAGAAAAAAGTTTTCCCACTATGCAATTTTAAATTTCTACTTTGCACTTTTGAAACTTGTACAGATTACTCATGTTGGGTGGTGGCCCTACCCCTCTGCTTTCAGATCCTCCCCTCGACACTAACATTGTGTCGTCTATTGAGGCCCCTACTATGGAACTTGCATAAGTAATACTTGGAGGCTTTGTAGATTCTTCGGTGAGTAACAATGACAACCTCCTCGAGTGGATTGATAAATTTGAGCATGCAACTCCACAAGTACGCCCAAAACCAAGGGATGGAAAAATGTACTCCTTCATGAGAATCTTTGACATGCAGTGCCAAATTTAACCCTTGAGTGTGTTCAAATAAAGGGGGAACTACAATCATGTTGTTTAACTCTGTAGTGGACTGCATTGTTTCTTCAATGAATACTACTTTGGTTGGGATTTTTTTCTCCTTCTGACCATCTATTGATATGTTAGAAGATGGGTGGTGGCCAAATGAAATTTGAAGAGAAGTATAACAACACGTACAATGTCATGGTGCCTTTTCCTCTTCAAATTCACTATTGAGGAAGACAAGTTATTGTGATCCTTACCACAAGGTAATGTGCCTATGGTAAACATCATCTTTCACTTTGCATGTGGAAATCAAGGTCCGATCCTACTATTAACTTGAACAAAATTGTGTTGGTGTGTATTGGCTCGCTGAGGTTCCCACTTGATTTTTGGGATCAATAGATTTTTAAGTGGATTGGGAGCATCTTTGGCCACTATGTCTCTACAGATGAGTTGACTTTAAGGCCAAATTCAAGTTAGTTTATGAACATTTCTATGTGAATGTAGATATAAATAAGACTCTTCCTAACTTTATTTCTTCTATCTAGGATGGGTAAATAGACAAAAGTGTTAGTTTATAAAAATGTTACAATCTACTATCAGGAATGCCCCAAACTAGGACACTTGATTTTAGAATGTAGAGCCCTCCTAAACAACCTCAAAAATTAAAAGAGATTTTTAACTCCCTGGAAATGCTCGAGTTGTTGAGGTAGAAAAAATTGGTGGCGAGGTTTTAGAGGAAGAGATTAAGGAGTATCCCTTTACTGAAGGAATCCAAAAAATAATGGAGACTCCCTCTAAGACTTCTAAACCCTAAGAGGAGAAAAAAATGAAGACTCCTTATAAGAGGGAGACAACTTTGGAGGAAGGGAAGATCCTCATTCTTGCTACTCCAAGCTCTAGAAAAATGATGGAGAATGCTTTCTCACCAAACAGACCAATCCTCAAGTGCTTTCTCCTAAATACATGGCTCCTTCCCCATCACTAAATAAGACTTTCTTATATCTAAGTGCTACCACAATCAAACAAATAGATGATGAGGAATGGACAACACAAAAAGAGAAAACTAGGAATAAAAGGATTGATGTGGGCGTGGAACCTAAGAATGGATGCCCCTCACAAAGGCACGCAAGGTAGAAGGAAGTGGCATGGAAAATCACCAAAGGAAGGTAGAGGACCCTAGATTCAACTTCTAAAATTAAGAAATGAAGTTCTTCTCATGGATCATGAGGGCCTTAACAACCCTCAAAAACAATATGCCCTTAGGAAATGTATCTTTGAAAAGAAAATTGATATATTGTTGCTGAAATAAGTCAAGATGACTGAAAGTACATTTTGCACTATTGCTAAACATATTTGGCTGGGCTATTTCTTTTCCTAATAATTGACACTTATGGAGTTGCTGTGGGAGTTGTCACCATGTGGGATTCAAGAATGTTGAGGGGGACATTATTTATAGTTCAACTAACAATTTGAAAGTTAAATTTTCCTTTCTTAATAACTCGTGGTGTTTGGTCAATGTTTATGGCCCCAACTCCCATGTTGTTTGCAAGGTAGTTTGGGATGAGTTATCTTCAATGATTCTAGTTGATTAAAACCAAAAAATTGGATGGTGGATGGGGACTTTAATTCTCCTCTATTATCCTCAAAGAAGTTGGGAGGGTTGTTGGATTACTCTAACAACATGCCAAATTTGGCTAACTTCATCAGCAGAACATGTATTTTTAATATTGAATTTATTAGTCAACAATTTACCTAGTCTAACCATAGGAAGAAGGGCCCTATCGTATAGGTAAAATTGGACATATTCCTTGTTTTATCTAATTGGGATCTTTGGTACAATGCATTCTTTAGGGCCTTACCAAAGCTATTTTAGATTATGTAAGAACTTGTTGACGGGTCTTTGTGAGAGGTCCGCCAATAGATGTAAGTTGTCACTGGGTACCGAGGTACTGGCCAACTTTGCTTGTAAAGGTTTTCTGGGGNAAAATTGGACATATTCCTTGTTTTATCTAATTGGGATCTTTGGTACAATGCATTCTTTAGGGCCTTGCCAAAGCTATTTTAGATTATGTAAGAACTTGTTGACGGGTCTTTGTGAGAGGTCCGCCAATAGATGTAAGTTGTCACTGGGTACCGAGGTACTGGCCAACTTTGCTTGTAAAGGTTTTCTGGGGAAATGAGATTCCCTAGGCCTTCAAGAACATGAGAGTTGGGTCTCGATAGTGCCGAAGCTTAGTTGGGAATGTGATTGTTTTGTTCAGGGGGATAGCTGGTTATCATGGCTCATCTTCTCCAAGGATTTAAGTGAGTCAGGTTTCCTGCAAGTGCTCATTAACTTAACCAAATAAACTTCAAAAGATATTGCAGAGTTTTAAATATTACATATACCTATAGTTATACTGAACATTCAAAATATTGACAATGCTCTAACATGCTACACTAATTACTGAAGAAATACATAACCATCAACTCATATTTAATCAATAGCAAAGGAAAAGGAGGTCGTTAATCTACTTGAAGTATTAGAGCAAGGACATAAGAACATAAAGCATAAAATACCATTAACCCAGAGATTAGAATGCTAACAATGTCATTGATAGAACCCCTCCTTCTTCATTAACATATCTCCAGCAAGCTTTGGTGCGAGCTACAATGGTGTCTCCAGGGGAGCATTTAACTGCTGAAAGCTTAGAAACTAAGGAGCATTGAGCTCTGCAACTATGAACTGAGAAAACAAAATTGCTATTAGCTATGGATTGCAAAATCATCAATTTTTCCGACCCTTGGAATGAGTTTGGACTTATTATTTATACACAAGCTTTGACCTAAAACTTAACCTAATTCATTTTACACTTTACAATATAATACTATTTCTGGTGGATGGTACTACCTATGCCATGCTACAAAAGACCTCGAGATGGAAAAGGTCTGACATGTCAGAAGACTATGACAAGAAGAGAAGAGTGGAAGAATCAGCCTCGAGAAGGGAGCTGAGAGGAGAAGAGAATAAATTTGATCCCTTGGGGATCAAGGTTATATGCCTCATAAATGGGAGGGTGGCCTACTGTCTTCGATGCGTTAGTTGTAACGTTGAAGCAGAACCTTGGAAAGACCATCTATCAGAACCCTTTTGTCAAGCCGACATGCCTTGTTGTGGTTACCTACCTTCTGACAGCTTTTATTAACCACCTTGAAAGTGACCGGTTGGCCTTGGGAACCGGGACATGGGTTACTTTAAAGAATTCCAAAATGTGAGATCTGGAATTTTGGGATCCGGGAACTTGTGTTCTGAAAGAATGAATAAATACAAAAATACATCTCCTGATGAGTATTTTCAAAGTCTAGAGGGCCTTAAATATCCTTAGTATCATTGAAGGTCTGGAGGAGCCAGGAGATCCCGTCCTCATCTATGTCCTTAAGGCTGGCTTGGCAATATTTGGCCACCTCCACTTGCTCTTCCAAACCTATAACATTCGCCTTGAATTTCATGGCCATCTTGGTCGCGTCATGACTTTGAAGCACCATGCGAGTGAGCCTTACCATTTTTGCTCCATCCATTCCCTTCGGGGATCCATACCGAGACTCCATTAGCTCGTCAAACTTTCCAAGGAAATATTCCTCTAGAATGCATGTTTCAGTGTTGAAGGGATCAGCTCCAGAGACCTTTGAGACAAATGACTTGTATAAATTGAAAGAATATTGAACTTCATGGACTTTATTGTGCATAGACCCCACTAGTTGCTTGATTACCCCCAATGTTAGGTCAAGTCTAGAGTGCTAGATTTGGACAAAGTAAAAAGACTCCTCTCCTAAAATTCTGACCTCAGAGACAATTTCCTCTCCGATGCCGATGAGCTCTTCCATCTCGGCCTTCCACACCTCATAGTTTTCAATATCTCCTTCCCAGATGGAGATAGTAGTTTCGGCTTGATGTAGAATACTGTTGGCCATGTACAAGTCTGGCAGTGTGGATGTCAAGAAATGTGGGACATTTCCCACCTGCTCTGTGACCCACTCATCTATAGGATTTGATGGATAAATCCACAGTTGCCAAGAAACCTGCATGCAAAATAACCTATCACTAGAAGAAGCAAGAAGGAGGAGAAAGCAGGAACAACTCAGAATAAACTCCGAAATGGTAGAGCCCAAATATTCATAAAAAATGATTGATTGAATTGTTGTGAAAAAAGATTACAATATTCAACCTATAAAGGTGAACAAACCCTAAAACCTAAGAAAGCTAGGTTGAGCATTAATAATTAATATGAATATTAATTATAATGCACCTAAAGAGATAGCTTAAGAAATAAAGAGTAATGAAAACATAATTAATTAAATCAACATGATTTAATTAATAAGCCAAAATTATAATTACTCTAACACCCCCCCTTAAGTGAAGCGTAGGAGGTAAGCTAACCTAGCACAGCTAAGAAAGCAAGAAAGTGGGTCCCAGTAACAAGGCCTGATTAGGTACCCAATACAAAGAAATCTCTGTAAACTGGAGAAAATGAGAAAACCCATAGGGAAAAACCCCTCTCCAAAAAGAGATGGGCTACTGCAAACAATCACTGGAAGAACTCTGAAAGAGAAACACTAGAATCTAGAATCTAGCAAGCAAGGAAAGATACTTTTGTTTACTAGAGACCATTATGTGAATCATTGACTCAGCTGGAAACATGACAAAGAAATAGCAGACCCGATGCCCAGGAACACTGGAAAACTCAAAAACTGGAACAACCCTGGAATCTTTGAAGCAACTGAAGAAGAGATCAAGGTGCAAGCCATGAGACTACACCCTAATCAGATTATTAAGCAATAAACCCCCATGATGAAACTTTATTGAAGTTCATTTATTACAATACCCAAGGATTGCAACAGAAGAACATGTAGAAATAAAGACAGAAAAGTAAACCTAATGCATGCAAAAGGAAATTAGGGCATGCACAGAAGAATGTTCACATCTGCCTCCATGAGTGCAAAAAGACAACTTTTGTCTTTGAATGAAAAAAAATCTAGTGAAATAGAAAAAATAGAAGATGAAACCCCTTTCAAAATGTCCACCTCAGAAAGAGCTTTCCGATGATATAAAGAAGTCAAAAAAAGGCTTATGTTTGCTCCAGATAGAGCAAAAACACTAGTAGTAGGTTAGAAAGGCTCCAAAATTAAAACAATTTAGCCCCTGAGGCTTAAGATTCTGGGCCCTTGGGCATATGGTGCACGCACAGGGCTGAGGGTGGAGCCCTTGGTCACCAATGTGACCACCACCAAAGTGTAGGAGCCCACAGGGATGAGAGCCCATTGGGTGACACTGCAGGTGGGTGGAGCTAGCGGAGCAGGCAGCGAAGCCGGTCGGCGGTGGAGGGCGGCGGTGCAGGGCCGACGGCGGTGTTGGGTCGGCGGGGGCCGGTGGTGGTGCTGGGTTGGTGGGTAGGGCATAGGTTAGGCTATGGTGGTGTTCTGGCTACACGTTGGCTACGTGGTGGTAGCGCCCAAAATAAGCCCTAAAAGGGTGTTTTTTAAAAAAAAAATTAGTTTTCATGCCCGTATGGCCCTAAAAGCTAAATTGTTTTGCCTCAGAGGTACAGAGGGCCAGATAGGTCATGTCTTATATCAATACTAGGGTTTTTGGTCCTTCTAGACATGACCATGAGGTATGTTTGTGCCCAAAGTGCACCAAAAATGAATTCACCCCCAGATTGAAGACAACAAGCCCCGAAAAGCTAAAACTTTTCCCCTTCGAACACAACTTTAAGATCACCAAGATAGGTAGTAGTAGAAAGGCTCTGATACCATGTAGGATTTGATGGATAAATCCATAGTTGCCAAGAAACCTGTATGCAAAATAACCTGTCACTGGAAGAAACAAGAAGAAGGAGGAGAAAGCAGGAACAACTCAGAATAAACTCTGAAATGGTAGAGCCCAAATATTCAGAAAAAATGATTGATTGAATTGTTGTGAAAATAGATTACAATGTTCAACCTATAAAGAGGAACAAACCCTAAAACCTAAGAAAGGTAGGTTGAGCATTAATAATTAATATGAATATTAATTATAATGTACCTAAAGAGATAGCTTAAGAAATAAAGAGTAATGACAACATAATTAATTAAATCAACATGATTTAATTAATAAGCCAAAAGTATAATTACTCTAACATCATCAACTGTCTAGGCTTTTCTCTTCATTTCCCTTAGTTAATCTATGTCACTCTGAGGGAGTGGTACATCGGATGCGGAGGCACCCGGAGGAATGGCAGTAAGAGGTTGTGCGAGCCCAGTCAGCAATCCCATGAGATTTGCATTCTTTTCTTTCTCCGCCCTAAATTTATGGGCCTCCTTCTTGTAACAAGCTTCCACCACCTTAGTCACCTCCTTCAATAGGTCTAATTCACCCTATTTCCCTCTCTTCCCTAGTGATACCTCAGTGATTGAGTACTCATTGACCTTAGCTGTTGCTTCGTCACCACCCGGGGAAGGTGTCGCAATTATCGCGACTGTATCTCCGGCTAGCCCAATCCAAAGAGTATGGACTATCTGGGATTTCTTGGTCTTGGGAGGGTTTTTCATTTGCACCATCATCTCTGCCAAGGAGAGATGGGCCTTGAG
>MU214863.1:10849-26665 GCA_018584345.1 Thuja plicata | reverse complement strand
TCATACATCCATTAGCAACCACAAAACCAAGGTAAACTAGTTCAGTTTTGAGAAACTCACACTTTTCTTGATTTATCATCAACTTCTCTTGATGTAGCTTCCTTAAGACCATCTCCAAATGCTTCATTTTCTCCTCCTTAGACTTGCTAAAGATCAATATATCATCAAGGTAAACTATTACAAACTTACCAATGAACTCTGCTAGCACTTCATTCATGAGCCTCATGAATGTGCTAGGTGCATTACTTACGGAAAAAGGCATTACTAGCCACTCATAAAGACCCTCATTGGTCTTAAAATATGTCTTCCACTCATCACCTAGCCTCACTCTTATCTGATGATACTCTGACTTCAAGTCCACCTTAGAAAAGTAACAAGATCCTCCAAGATTGTCTATCAAGTCTTCTATCCCAAGCATTGGGAACCTATATCTGATTGTGATCTTGTTTATAGCCCTAGAGTCCATACACATCCTCCATTTTCCATCCTTCTTAGGTTCAAGTACTATTGGCGTAGCACATGGGCTCAAACTCTTCCTTATTAACCCCTTATCCAACAAATCTTGGATATGTTTTTCTATCTCTGCATTTTGGCTTGGTGTCATCTTATATGCTGCTTTGTTTGGAGAATTTTCTCCAGGAACGAGGTCAATCTAATGACTCACATCCCTCATAGGTGGTAAGGCACTTGGAAAACCATTATCTACTGTCATGGTACTTTTCCAACAAAGCTTGTATCTTTGGTGGCAAACATACTTTCTCCTTAGTTTCCTCCTTTGGTTTGATCACTACTACACAACAAACTCCTTTATCTTTCTTCATGGCCTTTAGAAACTCTTTCCCACTCAATAACATCACACTTTTCCCCAGATGCTTCTCTTCATTGGGTTCTTGCAATGGATCCATTTGGAATTTCTTTCCTAGCTTGGTGATGACATGATTGTTCTTCTCTCCATCATGTATTTCTTTGACATCATACTACCATGAACATCCTAGGAGAAGATGGCATGCTTCCATAGGCAGTATGTCACATAGGACCTTGTCCTTATATTCCCCAATCTCAAACTCAACCATATTTTTCTCATCTACCACTATTTTTTTACCCTTGTTCAACCATGAAACCTTATAAGGTGTGGTATGAGGTATCCTTCTCAACTTCAATTTCTCCACCATCTCAATACACACTATATTCTCAGTGGATCCAGAGTCCACTATAACCTTGAAAATCTTCCCATGAGACCTACAAGTTGTCTTGAATAAGTTATTCCTTTGGGGTGGCTCTATGGTGCTAGGCACTTTCAACAAGGTTCTTCTTAACATCAAGTTCTCCCCATCCAATACTTGCCCTGCCTTGGATATGGGTGAAGTAACACTTTGGGTGTCCTCCTCTTGAACTAACTGATTCCTTATATCCCTCATTGAAGACGAGGAAGCCTTCTCTGGACACCTGCCCATTGTGTAACCCACTTGGTTGCAATTATAACACCTACTAGTGAAAACTGAATTAGATCTCCCTTGGGGTTGGAACCTACCTCTTGGTGGTCCTCTACCTCTGTATCCCCCCCTTTTGAAAGATCCTTTATACTATTTTCCTCCACTACTATCCATGAACTGACTATCTTCTTGTCTATTAGGGCTCTGTCCTCTACCAAAGTTACCCCCGCCTCTCTGAAAACCTTTGTTATTTCTGCCACCTCTTCCTCTTTGATGGAAGTCATTCCTTCTTCTAGCCTTATCCTCTTCTCTCAAGGCCAACTGGAAACACTTGTGCATACTTTCAGGAGCCATCATGATAATCTCATCTTGTATCCCTTGCCTTAGTCCATTTAGATACCTTCCTACCTTCTCCATTTCATCTTCTTGTCTCCTATCCCTTAGGCTTAGTTTATGGAACTCCTCTGTGCATGCACTCACTATCATCTCCTTCTGTCTTAAGTTTTGCAAATTTTGGTACATTTAAATTTCATAATCAGTAGGCAATAATTGTGCCCTCAATCTGATTTTCATCCTCTCCCAAGAAACAATCTTTTTCTTTCCACTATTCACTCTTTCATTCTTCATCATGTTCCACCACACCAATGCAGATCCCTTGAGTCTAGCCTTAGCATAGCTGACTCTCTTCTCCTCTAATATTTCTTTGTAATCAAATTGGTTGTCAATGGCTTCAAGTCAATCTAACAACTCTTCTCCATTTAGGCTACCATAGTAATAGGGTATGTGTTCCATTCTATCCTTGTTTAAACATTCAAAGGAATCTAAGAATGCATTTTGTTCTTTGTCTATCTCAGACTCTTTCCATTTGTTTGATGACTCTTCTGTCTGAATTTCATCTCCATCACTTTCATCTCCCCATTCTGTGATCTTCTTCTTGCTCTTTGTCTCAGACACATTAGCCTTCTCCAAGAGGCCTTGAACCAATTCCACTATGGAATCCCTACTCATTACCTTAGGAGGCATGTTGTCAACCTCTTGACTCTCCTCCCCTTCAAACATACACAATATTCAAGCTATTCCAACTCTGATACCACTCTGATGCAGAGGGTTTGACAACTAGTACTCTTCTTCACTTTAAGGTGTTTTTTTTGTATCTAATCCAACCATCCCATGGTTTTTCTTGTTGGATATTCTTCCAAATAGGATCTCCAAGACCCCTCTACCAACTTTTCCTCCAAGGTATAGTTGGTTTCAAAAAGACTCCAAAGTTACCATTAATCTTCCACCTAGTCTATCAACTATCTGCCTAGGATCTTCCCATACATTCTTCAAGACTCTTAACACCTTTCTTGACCCAGCCTAGGTCATTCTGCACTCATCCCAATACTCCAATACCTTTTACCAATCCAATTGGTCATCAATTCACTAGGAGGCCTAATTGCCTAGTTCCTAGTAGGTTTGTTTTCACCGATTTTGGCCTAATGCTTCCAAAATAACCAAATGACTCCACAAAAAAACTTGGAAATATTCAAGACATCATTCAACCCTTTCAAAATCCAAAACCTTGACCTCTAATGGCACCCAAAACCCTACTTTATTGCAGGCCCTAGGTTATAGCCTATTAATTAGGCCTCTAGACCAGTGAACATGAACAATTGCAAATCTTGTCTCCAATCATTGATTCACCTCCAACCACCATTGAATCATTTTAGGATAATATCTAATGCATCTATAAATGCCATTAAGTCTTTCCCAAAAGGTCTTGGGTGCTCATACAAAGTCTTTCTTCTCCCTTTCCTGGCTCACCTAGTTTCACCAGTCAGCCATAGGGCTTCACTTTTGACCTATGAAATCAAATTAAATAACCAAAAATCAAACTAAAAACCTATCTACAGACCCTAACCCTAATATCCCCATGGTTTCAGATAAATCCACCAGAGGAATTTTAGGTTAGAGCCATTTCTAACTAGGTAGCATTATTTATGCCTCTGTCAGACCAGTGACCTTCAAAAATGTCTAACTTAAATTCTATTGAACTTCAAAACAAACTACTTAATGCATAAGAAATCTGAAAGAGAACACTACACTATCATGGAGCCTAATCACCTCTTCCAATTCATACACAGTCGTACAGAAACAAAAACACAGTGCAGATTACACAAAAGAAGGTACAAACATCCGTACAAAGGTGTCAGAATTAAGTGTTTCACTCCAAAATCTCATTAACCTCCTCAAAGCATCGAAACCATTCTCATATACCAATCATGGGGTAGTTACATCAGTTTTAACTAAATTTTGTCAAATCTTGCAAAAGTTGCTAGCAACATTTTGTCATTTTGAGCAATTTGACCTTGGTAGTCAACTCAATGATGTATGTTGACCTCTAAGACCCCAAATAGGATGATTAGGGTCTTAAAACATACCTCTAATTCATATTACCCCAAAATAGCAACATTTCACAAATTGAAGCCAAAGTGTCCTAAAACACTCAATGGGCACTAAGGCCCTACAAACATGAAGTAACCTAAACATTGTATCCAATCCCTTGGATATTATTCTAACACACACCTAAACACCTACAACAACCCAAAACAACAACAAATCAATAAATAGGGAGGTTCCCTACACCATAAATCTTCACATGTTGGCCCAAAAATCTAATACCAATGTTTAATGCAAAACACCATCGTTAAATTAACTGCCTTAACCATCTCATCATTAGGTTTCAATTGGTAACTCAACCGGTTCACATAGAACAATTACTAAAAAAATATCTTTCACACATTGTTGAGTTAACTATCAGGGTCATAAATATGTACTCCTCTAATCATAATAAGACTCATGTAATGATTACATATCCCAATATTCTCACCATCTCACGCGCTACTCAAAACTCAAAATTGTTAGTGTCTTCTTTCTCACAGATCGTAACACTTAGCATATCTGATTCACCTATTCATCATGTCAATCAATTAGGGTAACCTATATGCACCAAAAGTAATAGAGTTAACAAGTTTCCAGAAATGAAAAACTTAAACCCATCATTTCCCAACTAGAATTCATCATAATGCCAACAATCTCCCCCTTTTTCATTGATGGAAAAATTTATACCAAAAGATATGCAGAGCAATAGGTAATATAATTATCTAGTTTATACCCATCTCTTTGTCAACTATATTTTCACCATACCAAACACATACTGATTACTCCCCATTTCAATGAACTTCAACAGATTACTCCCCCTTTGACAAAAATGACAAAGGTACAAAACTTAGCGTAAAAAATAAAAGTTTACCAATCGCAACCTTGCAAAAACATCTCTAAAATTTTATTTTGTCATATCTAATTAATTCTCCCATGATTTCTGCAAATGTATAATTTATTTGAGATGTTCATGAAAAATAGAAGCTAACTCTTCCATGGTTTCAAGAGTACTCATGTCAGGTAATACAAGGTACCTCTGCTTCTTTAACAATCTATTGCATAACATCAAGTGTAAGAATCAAATAACTCTGCAACTCAAGCAATGTTGTTATCCTCTTGTCTTGATCTCCTTAGAATATTTTCAACTTGTGATTTATCACCTTTACTTTTGATCCATAGGCTATAACTGGGTGTAAAATGGGATCAAAAGTAGCAATCAAATATTTAAGCTCTTATTGAGCTTCATTTCTATTAAGCTCCAAATCTTGAGTAGACAATGAAAATTTAGAAACCTTGGCTAACAATTTACTAATTTCCTTCAAAGTTTCCTTTACTATAGTGACTTGAACTGTAAGTTATTCTCTGTCTAATACAATGGTTTCCATCAACTTCTTAGTCCTCCTCTTCTCATGCTCCAACTTAGCTCTATTCATACTTGCATCTTCCAAACTTTAAACTTGTTCATTAATAGAACTGACCAAAATATCCATTTTTTTAATCGTAGGAGCATTGGGATGAAATGAAAATTTAGGTACAAGATCAGATAAATTATCTCTGGCTGTCTCTAATACTTGATCTTGTGTCTTCTTGGTTCTTAATTTGTCCCTTTTTACTTTCAAATTAAGTATGGCTGAAATTCTCATGAGTTCACCAGAACTCATTTTAGAAATATCAAGTGTTCTTTGAATGACCTCAACATCTTCATCTTTAAGATCATCCTTAATTTCTTCCTCAGGTACATCAATAGATTTTCTCTTTAACTTAGAACTTGAACTCTCACCAAGATTTAATTTTCTTTCACTGAATGTGTTTATACATCACCTTCATCTTTATTTTCAGTATCAGTAGTCTATCCAACTATAGTAGTAGATGTAGGTATCACCACCTCTACAATATTATCCTTATGTCCTTCATCTTTATCTTGCATAGTTGCAATACAAACAATAGGATCTTGTTGTGGTGCATCGGGAGACAAATTACCTAGAATATCATCAATTACTTGTTCAGTAGAACTAAGTTCTTCTGTTGTCACCTCCTCTTGAATAGCTTATTCTGGTTTGTGTACTTTCAATTTCTTTGTCATGATGACAATTGTCTCATCATGTACTACTTGAGATTCACCAACAAGTATCTTGCATACTCTATTTATTGTTTTGAATCCAGGTCTCATTGCCTCAGCTAAAAGCTTTGCATCATCAGTAGGTAATTCAAGATTTAGTAAGATTAAGGCTTCTTCCATCATTTATCTATATTTCCTCAAAGAGTCTCTCCATCTCACCTCAATCTTCTTTTATAGTGAATCCGATATAGTCTTGTGTAATTCACTGACTCCTACAAAACTTATGCAAACTGTAAACAATAACTTCTTCAATCTTTCATTTATCTGCACCATCAAAGTTCTCATAACATTGATTTGTATTAGTTACACCACCATACTCCCTAATACTCTTTGCAATAATATCTTCTTTCAAAATTATGAAATTTTTAGGATTAACTGACTTCTCAGTTGTCATACCACCACTATAGAGTTTTCATACCACCACTGTAGATTTCTTTCCACTACCCTTCAATTTTGATTGATCCTTATCTGAATTAGTTTTAGGTTCATCTTCTTCAGCAATAGGCTTCCTTTTTATTTTACTCTTAGATTCTTTGTAACCTTGAGTCATTACTGTCTTCCTCTTATAGGTCATTTTCACTATCTTAGTTGTCTTTTCTACTTCCTTCTCCTTTTCTTTCAATGTGGAACTCCTAATTTTTCTACCTGTAGCCTTACCGGTTGTAGGAGTTACAACCTCTACATCAGCTTTTTATGCTGCAACAGTAGAAGTTCCTGCTTGTTTAGTTTCAAATTTCTTCCTGATCTCACTCATCATCTCCTTTGTTTAATACCACTTCGTTTAGCTAAGTCATCAAAATTTTTCCTCACTCTTCTCTCTATCACAAGTGTAATGAATTGTGAATGAATTTTCAAATAGGTCTCTTCATAGGTGCCGAATCTAGGTGTACTGACATCAATTGGTTTGGATAATTAATCATGAGTATGAAGTGTCACAATATCACCATCAAATTCATAACCCATCAGTAAATCCCAAGATGTTCTTGGTTGTACTGCCTGCAACATGCATTTATCTGTATCCACAATGAAACATATATCATTTTTTTCTCTACCATACTAGTTGGGATACTTCCCCTCTCATGCATTCATTTATGAAAATACTTAAAATAACACCACATAGCACTATTTAAGTTATTTACTAACATCCTTATGCATTGTTTGATTTGCACTACTGCAGGTCTATCTATTGACCATTGAATCTGACCAATTCTAAGAAAATGATTTTGCAAATATACTACCAATAGTGAACCATACTTGAATGTCTAGTTCTTTTCTTTCTTGATTCTTTCCATATTCACAAAGAATTGGCCTCTCATAACCGCACACATGTCATATTGAGCATTTTCCTTAATCATCTTATAAGATACATGTATACCTCCATTAGGCACACTGTTCAATCATCTCAACTGATAAACTTTGTAACTAATCACCATTGAATAAAACTTCACTTTAGCATCTTCAATGTCATTGATAATCGTAGCACACTAATATTTCTTAAACTTAGTAAGACAAGTGACCTCTCCAACTGGAATAGTTCTTAAAATAGGTACATCACTGGTCGCACATAATCCAGTCACCCCTTGGATAATTTCCTTGGTAATCTTGAGCGGAATGTCCAGCCATAAAAATTGATTGTGTACTCGACTTAGAATATATCTAATCCAATCAGTTTCAAAATCATCAGGTAGGTCATCAATATATGCAAAACCCTTATCATTCAAATTATTATGCTCATCCTTCATATTAGCTCCATCACATAGTCCAACAAATGAATCAACTATAGCACTATATTCGATATCTTCAATTTTTCAATGAATAAAGGATCTCACATCTTCGGTCAATAGTACGCCATGAGGTATTGAAGATAGGGCACCAGCTGGATCATTCTCTTCTGCCTTCAAAGGATGTAACTTGAAAACAAGTCTTGACTCATTAGTGGTCTCAACCAACACAAGTGTGTCCATGATGCTAACAATTATCTCTTCACAACAGAACCTTCACAACTCGGAGATACCACTTCAGCTCCTTACAAGGTTTCCTCACACACCGCTTCACTTCAAGAATGAAAAATCAATCTCCAATCCAGAATCACTTCATAAACACTTAGAAATCACTCAGCTTATGCTCGCAAATGCACTTCTTGGCTCATAGACTATAAAATGACAAATGAACTTCACTTTTTCCTTTATAACATCTCAATTCCAAGTAATAAATACAAACGGTCAAATAGTAACCTTAACCAGTCACAACAGTTAGAAACATAAAATTCACTATGTCGTAATAAAAAAACATTATGCGGTCACATAGAATTTTATGTACTACAATTTACCTCATTAGACATCATTAGGCATCCAAATATATTAATACATCTTACCACACATACAAACTTAGGGGATAGGTTATAGATCTTACTTGTTTTTCTCTCCCTAAGCCAATTGCTTTGACTTATTCAGATGATGAAGTCTCCACATTACCCAATGTAGTGGAGTTCTCTGTCATTTTAGAAGACTTTAATTATCTTTTTTTTACCCATGTATTCTTCATTTTCTTCTTAATTTATTCAACATCTTCAATCTTCCTTCCTTCATCATTATCAGGTGTACTCATCGATTGACCTCTCGTATTATCCTTCTTCACTCTACAAGACCTAGCAAGATGTCCAATCGTATTACAATTGAAACTCATTATACCAGTTTTTTTCCACGGTCCAGGTAGGAGACATGGATACATGAGTAAAAAAAGATTGCTAGCTGGACCATGGAGGCAGTGTATGTCCAAAGTTATGTCAAACAGAATAGGTAACATTGAATTCTCTCTCCCTTTGTTAAGGACTTCTCCGGTTCACAGATGGCCTTACATTGTTGATTATAGCCCTGCACTCATTAGACTTATGACCATACTTGTTAAATTAATAACAATTACCTTGAAAAACATTCGATCTAGCATTGTACCCAACCTCTCTATCAAAATAATTTGCAAACCTAGGAACAGATGGACTAGGTTTAGAATAACAAACATTAGCAGTATGTCCTTCCTTATGACAATTGAAACATGCTAGTCTATAATTCCTCTTACTAGGTTTGTTGTTTTCACCTTGGGTGAAGTCTTCTCTTCTTCACGAGTTTCCTTAGTACCAGATGACTCACCGACTTCAAATTTGGAAAAACCTATTCCTTTTCTTTCACTATGTCTCATTTATTTTGAGAGTTGTTCATCAAGCTTAGAAAAACTCTTGTTGAACTTATTCAACAGGGCATTAGCATTTTTCAACTCTCCTTTCAGCTTTGCGTTCTCATCTCTTAGATGTTCATTCTCACCTCTAGAATTAACATTTTATTTATTAGTATCATGTAGATGTTCCCTCAATGTAGCAATTTCTTTCTCAAATCTGAAAAGTTCATCCACCTTAGTTGCTATGGTTTCATCTTTGGCTTTTATGGTATCCTCAACAACTTTCTTGGCTTCATTTGCAGCTCTCCTTTTTTCTAGCTCTTCACCCATTCTTAATGAGCATTTTTACAACTCCTTTTTCATGTTTTTATTTTCTAGCTTCATATTTTCAAGCATCCTATGCATGTCCTTGTTATCCTTTGCAAGCTGGTCATTCTCTAAAGTTATAGCTTCAACTACAGATTCATCNTAGCTCTTCACCCATTCTTAATGAGCATTTTTACAACTCCTTTTTCATGTTTTTATTTTCTAGCTTCATCTTTTCAAGCATCCTATGCATGTCCTTGTTATCCTTTGCAAGCTGGTCATTCTCTAAAGTTATAGCTTCAACTACAGATTCATCGGATCCACTTTTCTTAGAAAGGTGTTCAATAAGATCTTGAATTTCAGTCAACCATTCGAGAAGCTCATGTCTCTTACCCCTAGAGATCTTTAACTATTCTTGAAGTTTCTCAATTATGTCCTCATCCTTAGCAAGTTGTCTTGTATAAAACTCCATATCTCCCTTAAGGATCTCTCCCAAGTTGTTAGACTTCTTCGAGGGTACAAAGCTCTGATACCAATTGTTACTATATAGAAGCACTGAGAGGGGGGTTGAATCAATGAAAACACAACATATACTCATTCAACCTAAGATCTGATTATGCTCTTAAGTAACTTTGACGCAAGGATGGTAGCGACAATAGGGCCCAAGGAACTCTTAGCTATCCAAACCTCCTCGTGGAACAACCTGGAAGCAATGACAGAGAAAGGGAAATAAGAAACAACATAACTTTATAATATTTCATCAAATTAATTATATATTGGGTTGTATGGCCTTCTCAGTTTTGGCCATATACATTTAGATGTTTACAAAATAATCTTCATACATGCGATGTCACAGACCTGCGATCTGAGAAGAAACAACATAACTATATATTATTTTATCAAACTTATTACATGTCAGGCTGTAAGGCCTTCCTGGTTTTGGCCATATACATTTAGATGTTTATAGAATAATCATCATACATATGAGGTCACACACCTATGATCTGAATCTGCTAACTATATTCTATTCCAAATTGATACCCCAAATTGCTACCCACATCTAAGAACATAAAACCAAATATATACAAGAGTCCACCAAAGAGGTCGGCACTCAGATCCTAAAGATCCAACATAAGAAACAAAAAAGACCCATATTTAGGTCCACACACCCCAATTAGAGATCTCAACATTAATTATGCTATGGAAATTAAATGCAGAAGTCGGACATAAGATCCGACATCAAAATACACAACTCGGTAAGAAATTCAACCAAGCACAAAGACCAGTCAGTGAAAACCCACCGAGTAGCCAAACAACTACCGAGACCCATCGGTAAAGAAAGATAGAGACAAGTAACCGAGCCCGAGCAGAGAACAACCAAGTCTTCAACCAACTGAGCAAAAGCAGTTATCGAGCACTTTACTGAGAAACCTCCAATAAGCTACAAAACCAAAGCAAACATATTTTTGGTTGATCAGGAATGCCAAAGAACCCAAGATGCTCCTGTATTAGACACCTAGGGTTAAAAGAAATGATTCTCTGATTCATGTGTCAAGTCCAACCTGAATTGAATCTAACTCAGATTGATAAATCCAAGATGAGTCCTCAATCAGTGTGTTCTTCCATTTTATCAGACACTCCATGTAATTCTAACCTCTAGTACTTCTGCCAACTCTATGTTTCAAAATCTGCTCAACTTCTTCCATCTTTTTCTTAAGATAATCACTTGGCACTGTCACTTCTTCATCAAGTTCATGATATTCATACAAGTCTGAAATATTGAATATAGGTGATGTATCCATGTCATCAGGTAATCCTACTTCATATACATTTCCACTGTCAAATCTTCTCAATATCTTGCAAGGACCAAATTTATTCATTTTCAACTTGCCATATGTTCCAATAGGAAATTTTCCTTTCTTTAAATGAACCATAATTGCATCACCAAATTCAAAAATCTTATGTCTTCTTGATCTATATGCACTATCCTTGTATTTTTTATTACTTTGATCCACCTTATGTTTCACTTCCTCATGCAATATCTTCATAAACTCAACAAATTTCTCTCCTTCATCACTTCTCTTCTCTTCTCCAACAATATCTCTCAAGTCTTATATACCTCTCAGTTGTGTGCCATGAACAATCTCAAAAGGTTTCTTTCCAGTACTTCTATTCACTGAACTGTTATATGAAAACTCTGCTTGTGCTAACATCAAATCCCAATTACTCGGTGTGTCTCCAACTAAGCATCTCAACAGGTTAACCAAACTTTGGTTTACAACCTTTATTTGTCCATCAGTCTATGGATGAAATGTAGAAATATATTTAAACTTGGTGTCCAGCTTCTTCCAAAGTGTTTTCCAAAAATAGCTAACAAACTTACTATCTCGGTCAGAGATGATACTCTTCAGTAATCCATGCAATCTGACAATATCCTTAAAGAAAAGATCTACTATATTTATTACATCTAATGTTTTCTTACATGGTATGAAATGTTTCATCTTTGAAAATCCATCCAAAACAACAAATATGGAATCATTACCTCTTGTTGTCCTTGGTAAGCCAAGAACAAAATCCATGCTGATATCACTCCAAGGTTTCTCAGGAACATTAATCAGTGTATACAATCCAGTATTCTGACTTAATCCTTTTGCAACTTGACAAAATCCACATCTTTTCACAAATTTCTAAACATCCTTATACAATTGAGGCCAAAAATACCTTTCCTTAAGCAAACTCAATATCTTATCAATGCCAAAATGTCTAGCCAATCCACTACTATGTTTTTCCTTTATCAAATTAGTTCTCATTGATCTTCTCAATATACACAACTGAATACCTTTGAACAATATATCTTCTTGAATGAAATAGTCTTCATACTTATTCGATTGATTTGGAATAGGTGCTCTCCACACTCTCCACTGCTTAGAAAAATCAAGGTCATTTTCAGACAAATTCTTCATGTCATCAAAACCAAGAACCTTAATTCTCATTTTAGTCAACAAAGATCTTCTTCTACTCAATGCATCAGAAACTCGGTTATAAATTCCACTCTTATGCTTTATAAAAAATGTGAAACTCTGTAAATACTCTACCCATTTCATATGTCTCGGATTCAACTTATTCTGACTACCCAAATATGTAAAGCCTTATGATCAGTTTATAGGACAAATTCACTCAGCATCAAATAATTTCTCCATTTCTTTAGAGCTTGAACAATAGCATATAATTCTTGATCATAGACATAATATTTCCTTTTTGTATCATTCAAATTTTCACTAAAGAAAGCAACAGGTTTACCTTCTTGAGTCAACAAAACTCCTATTGCACTTCTACTTGCATCACATTCAACTTGAAATACCTTATTGAAATCAGGTAAGGCTAAAATAGGCAATTCAAAAACCTTTTGTTTCAAAGTCTCAAAAATCTTATCAACTCCATGTGTCCATTTGAATTCTCTTTTGTCTCCCCTCATTGTCTCAGTCATAGAATTACAAATAGAACTAAATTTTTTTATGAATTCTCTGTAAAAACTTGCCAATGCATTAAATGATCTTTACCTCACTGACATTCTTAGGTGTAGGCCAACTAAGTATAGCTTCAAATTTCTCAGGATCCATCTTCAAACCATCATCTGAAATCACAAAACCTAAATACACAAGTTTTTCTTTCATGAAGGAACACTTTTTCAAATTAATCAACAACTTTTCCTCTTTTAATCTTTGCAACACTTGTCTTATATGCATCAAATGCTCTTCTCTATTCTTACTGAATATGAGAATATCATCCAAGTATACAATCACACATTTATTCAAGAATTTTCTCAAAACCCCATACATCAACCTCATAAATGTACTCAGTGCATTAGTTAAACTAAAAGGCATAACCAACCACTCATACAAACCTTCTTTTGTCTTGAAAGTAGTCTTCCATTCATCACCTTCTCTGATTCTGATCTGATGATATCCACTCTTCAAATCAATTTTGGTAAAATATTTTTCTCCACTCAAACAATCCATTATATCATCCATCCTTAGTATAGAAAACCTATACTTAATTTTTATCTTGTTGATTTCTCTTGAATCAGTGCACATTCACCATTCTCCATTCTTCTTAGGTGCTAACACTATTGGTACTACACATAGACTCAAACTTTCTATGATCAAAACCTAGTTCAATAACTCATGAATTTACCGCTTGAGTTCTTCATTTTCAGTTGCTGTCAATCGGTGTGGTGCCTTATTTGGCAAACTAGCTCCAGGAATCAAATCCATACAGTGACTAATATCTCTCATCGGTGGAAAACCATTAGGTACATTATCTGAAATTATCTCCTTGTACTCGGTAATAAATTTCTCAACCTCTACAGGAACTTCATTTTCTGTGTTCTTACTTGGTTTGTTAGGACAAAAAGTATAACAAATATCATTCCTTTTCAAATCCTTAAAAAATTTTCTACCTTCGATCAAACAAACTTTCACAGATGTACATATCTTATCAATAGATTCTTCAACCAAAGGTAACAAGATTTGTTTCTTACCATCAACCCAAATAGTATATCTATTCACCCTTCCATCATGTATAGCATTTCTATCAGATTGCCAAGGTCTACCCAACAAAATATTACAACAATCCATAGGCATAATATCACACTATACTTTATCATAATACTTTCCAATTTTTAGATTCACAAAACATTGTTCACTCACCATTAATGTATGCTCATCCTTGATCCATGAAATCTAATAGGGCTTTGGGTGCTTCAACCTTTCCAACTATAACTTTGTGACTATCTCCTTAGATGCCAGATTCTTCAAGCTTCCACTATCAACAATTGCTTTCCAAACTTTGTCTACAACTCTACATATGGTTTTGAACAAAATTTTCCTTATAGGATCTTGCTTATCCTTCTCACTCCATAGTATCCTTCTAATCATTAGATTTCCTTCCTTCTTAGGTTCATTCGGTGACTCCTCTTAAACCAAAGAATTCTTCTACTACCAAATTTTTTGCTTGCATGTGTACAATCAAATGATCTATGCCCTTCTTCGCCACAATCGTAACAAGTTCCTAGCAACACTCTTCTACTATAACTACCTCAAGAGTAATTTCCTCTTCATTAGAATGAACTTCCACCTTTTTATTCGGTCTTTCCTTTGTCTTGATATGTATCTGGATTTGTCTTGTCTAGTTCAGATCTACTATTTTCACCATGAGATCTGTCTCTTCCTTTAGGAAATCTACCTCATCTTCCTCTTTGTCTTTCTTCATATCTCTTGTTAAATTTCTCCTAAGCTTTTAGTTCAAACTGATATGCCTCTTCAATGCTCTCCATCTTTACCAAGCTGATCTCATCTTGTATAGAGCTTCTTAATCCATTTAGATATCTTTCTATTCTTTCTACCTCATCTTCAACATGTCCAGATCTTATGTCCAATCTGTAAAATTCCTCAATGTAATCTTTCACCGAACTATCTTTCTGCTTCAAAATTTTCATTCTCCTTACTAGGTTAATCTATTAATCACAAGGTAGAAACTTGCCTTTCGATTTTTTTATCATCTTATTCCATACCTTGATGTTGTCTTTACCCTTCTTCTTTCGATCCAATTAAAGATGTTCCCACCAAAAGGATGCATGACCTTTCAAATTTGTACTTGTAATATTTAATTTCTTCTCCTCTGATACATTTTCATACTCAAATTATTTCTCCATCTCGGTTATCCAATCTATCAATTCATCAGAATCCAACTTTCCACTATGCTCAGGAGGATTAAACTAAGGTGTGGACTTCAAACTTGTCAAAGCTCTCAGGAATCTCTCTTCTTCCTTATCCATCATAGGTGCAGGTGCAACTTCTCCTTGCACTTCTTCAACTTTATCATCACTAACATCCTCAAGATGTCTTCCTCTGCACTGGGTTGTCTCAACAACTTCAAATCTTGTAGCAATCTATCTTATTATATCAGCTAGACCTAGATCTGCATTTCCTCTCCCATGAACCATCTTGAAACCTTCTACAATTGTAGGTCAACTCACAATTGGCTACCCCACAATAATATCAACCAACTTGGGTTAGGGCTTACAAGAAGGAACCTAGGTCTCACCTTTGCTCTGATACCACCTGACGCAAGGATGATAGGGACAACAAGGCCCAAGATACTCCCAGCTATCCAAACCTCCTCGTAGAACAAATCAGAAGCAACAACATAGAAAGGGAGAGAAGAAATAGTAGAACTTTATATTATTCATCAAACTTATTACATGTCAGGTTGTAAGGCCTTCCTAGTTTCGGCCATATACATTCAAATGTTTACAGAATAATCTTCATACATCCGAGGTCACAGACTTGCGATCTAAATCTA
>MU214859.1:352454-377231 GCA_018584345.1 Thuja plicata | reverse complement strand
GCTAAATCCCGGCAATAGTATTTGATCACTACTATCAAAGCATGTGCAGGCCTAAAACCTGATGAATCACCACCTACAATTTCCCCATCATGCCACGCAGAGGAAAACCCTCAAATTTCCACATATCGTTTTTTTATCTTTGTATCAAAGCGGATTACAACAATATATGTTTGTATCTGCGCTAAACGGATTATTGGAATCGTTTCGTCTGAAAAGACTCTCTACAACTCAACAATGTCTGGCGAATATTTGGCAAAGCATCTTTAAACTCCACTAACTCGGAACTAATGCATAATTTTTTGTTTTGACAGTGTAGAATTTTAATGGATATTTCGAATCATATTCATTGATCTTCCTATTGATCAATTAAAAATTACAATTAAAATCAAAATCATCGTAAATATACTGTATGGACTGTAAAAAATTATGCCAACTATGATTAAGAATATCAAACATCCTACACTTTTAGCTGTCTCTGCTATAATTCCAAGAATTGGATTCCTTGTCAGAATCGAATGAATATATATTCTATTTCTATAAGTATTAATACTTTTGGTGGCACACCGTATGGTGTGGCACTATAAATATCCCTCACTTGGGCAAATCTGTGTGTTCATTTCGCTTAAAGATTCCTCTGTTTTATTTTCAATTGAACTTCCCTCTGTTTTGTTTAAAAGGGATTCTTCGATTCTCTTCCCTATAATATTTCCTCCACTCGATTTGACCCGAAATTAAGGTATCTATCTGTGCGATGACATGTCGACATTGAAGACACTAACCGATAGCCACGTAGCATCCCCAATGGACTGAGTATGTTTTCCCAACACCGCTTAATTACCTTGCCCGGCGTAAGACTGCCGGAATGTCTTAAAAACGCGACGGGCATCTCCCCGGGAGTAAGCCTATCGGCTTAATGACTAAACAACCGAAAGACCCGTTAATTTTGCAGCTGAAGAAAAAAGCTACTACAATCCAAGCCCCATAATGTAGAAAACCGTAATCTCCAGCAAGGGAAAAGATGTCAATAAAAATGTGAATCCTCTATGAGAATTTCAGGCACGACACTCTCTAAATAGCCACATGGCTCCAGCAGCTACAAAAGAAACCCAAACCATAGATGAAACTCAAGCTTAAATCTTTGCAAATTGTCAGTCCCTAGATGAACAATTTCGATTAAAGATTTCTTCGCTACAATTCACCACAACCAAGAATTAACAGACAGGAAAACATATTCTCTCATTCTCTCTGAATTGCATAACCATGCTTTCCAATGGCTGGAGGGTTACCACAGAGTCGAACCCGAGCACTAGTAAAGCTACAGTTAGTGTCTGCATTGACACTGGAAACCACTTCAAAAAGTAATCTTAGCTGATCTGATAAGGGGGTTCCTTTCTTACGCCAATTGATAGACACCACTTCAAACAATCATGCCCAGCTACTGCAAACACTCATGCACAGCTAACAAAAAAGGAAAAGGTAAAATATTGCAGGCTACCACCCTCAAATCTTACCCTTGGGCACTGATAACATGAACATGAAAAAAAATTACAGATAAGAAGGAAGTAAGCAGATGAATTACAGATAAGAAGGAAGTAAGCAGAAGAGAACACTCAAATATGAGCACTGATGAATTCCTGAAACCTGACACAAATATCAAAAAATAGGTTTCTCTAGATCTGCTAGATTCCAAGGTAAATATTTGATTTTCATTAAGGTCTTGATCAATTCAAATCTATTGTTTCACTTCAGAATAATTAAATCTCCCTTCCTTATCCATAACTAGTTGACTCCTTTTTGCATTGATCATCTCCTTTTGATTAATCAATCGAGATCTCCTTGTCTTGGATTAGGAGGCCATACATTCCCATCAAATACATCACACACACATCATCATCACTAATATATATATATATATATATATATATATATATATATAGACACACACACACACACACACACATTTTTTATATCTTACAAACTTTAATTAATTTTAAATTGATAGTAAATTCATCCTACAATATATTTTTAAATTGATTATAAGTTCAACTTTTTCTTTCGGCCAAAAATTTTGTAACCAAATATCATTGTTGAGGGATGTCTCACACTAAATATAGAGAAAGTAATAAATGTGGCTAGTAGAGGAGGGATCGGTAAAGTTAAGCAGTGATTAAAAGATCAACCTTAAAAATTAAATCTCAAATGTGAATCCTTATGGTCATCCATTGTTGAATTAATATTAAAACCAAGTGAAAATAAATATTAAACCTTAAACATCAAGTATTAAATGTTGAGTATTTAATGTTCCATATTATACATTACATCTCACATGATAAACCTCGGATTATTAACCATAATTATTTGTTATTAAAGTGGGGAAGAGCCTCACCCTATTGTAGTATAGAAAAAAAAAATTACAAGAAAAGACTAGTGTAGGATAGAACAAAATGTTTATTCAAAAAGTAACCCAAAACAAAACACAATAGTGCCGACAAAAATATAAATTGTTCACAAAGAAAGACCAAAAAACTGAGTTATTTCAATTCAAAGTTAGCACCAAGCTATGGACCCAATGGAATAATTTGAGTGTTCCAGGAATTTTCTCTTTTACTTGTAGTAAACAATAGTCCAAGAAGAAACATCCTTACAAGGAGAAGCTAATTGAATAGCATTAGAGGAACCATCTAAGATAGGAAAGAAGTTAGCTTGACAAGCTAACAAATTTTGAGGGGAAATATGATAGTCTAGGGACATAGAGTCAAGATCTTTGGGATAAATGATGCCACAACTCAAGAGACTACCATAATAGGTCATAGGAGGGACCAGAGGTGTACAAACAACATGAGCTACTGAAATAGGGGTCACATGAGTAGGGACCAGACAAATTTCCAAAATTGGTATTTAGTAGAAGGAGAGGAATTGTTCAATCTGTAGAAGGCTTTGAATAAGAATATGATTTAGTAGGAAAATTATTGAGATGACACAACTCAGTGTCTTTCCCCCAAGTGGAAGTCTAATGTAGATGAGAATTGTGAGGGCGTCAAGAAGTTAAATGCCATCTAGCTAAACAACATCTACATTGCTCCAATGCATCCCAGATACCCTTACAGAAATTTCAATAGTAAATGGCTTAGAAAATTCCAAATCGACCAAAAATTGAGCATAAGAAGTTTGAGATAAAAGGTTGGTATTAGGAGTCTACTTTAAGGAAACCACCTAGGTAGGGAAAAACTCAGTAGGTTSACCTAGAGGGTTGAAAKAGGGGGATCAAAGGAAAATGGAGAGAGAGCTCAAGCCCCATTCCTATACAACCATGTTCAGAACAATATCCCTATCTTTAGTGGAGTTAAAGTAGATAATGAAGAAACCATGAGCATAGGGGTAGATCTCAACTTTCACTAAAACCAACTAATTCCTATGCTCCCAAATCTACGAGTGCAATACAAGGAGTGAAAGTAAACATTAGATATCGAAAGTTGAACCGTAAATGCTAAGTATTATATTCTACATATAGAATAATATACCTTAAATTATCAACAATAATTGTTAAAACTCATCATACAATTCTAATTTAATATCATGCACTGAAAATAAACATATTTTAAAAATAAAAATAAATTTATCTTCATTTCAATACTAAAGTCTATAATAAAGTCTTTTCTAACTCTGTAAACTAAAACTTTAAAATATATCGAATACCTTAGCATATGATTATGTTTACATTTAGATTAGAGAAATAAATGAAATGTGGAAAAATGTATTGTTTTCCTTCTATTTATTTATACGATAAGATAGATCCATAAAATGACTAGCATGCTGTTCCAGCACTTGTTTTGGTGCATATACTCCCCCAAAATGATAAGAGTACAAAGTAGAAACACAAACTCATTTATGAGGCTATTAATCTTGCAAAAGTGAAAGTCTGATATTACATAGCAAGAAGTATGAATGATTGAGACTTTAACATAGTTGATAGAACATGAAACTGAAGATGACGGAAAGTTGGCATTTTCAACAATCTAAACTGTCTGTTTCCCTGCAGCTATCCTATTTCATTTGTTTCAATTGCATTGCTTTGATATTTATGCATATTATATGTGGGTGTAAAAACACCAGCCTGACATGGCAAGATCAGAAAGTCTAAGGAGAGGACATAAGAAACAAAGTCAAGTACAATCTAGATGGCAAATATTACATAAAACAACCCGCCTCAAGCGTGTTCTTCACTCCATAGATCTCCATGTACGCTGTCCGAGTTATGATTGTCCTCATCTGGGCATACTTCTTGACTCCCCCAAGGTGACTGCTGCTGAGAATTCGTGCTAAATTCTGCCATGTTGGAGTTACTGTCGCTGGTCTTATCAACAATATTGGTATTAAGAGAATCAAGCAACAGGTCCGCCAGGTCCTCTATGTCATGGTAATTATGAACACCATCACGAGAGCTAGAGGAGTTCTCATGATTATTCTCTGTTTGGCCCCTTACAGATGAGTTGTCTTCCTTCTGAGCAATTACATTTGGGAGATCACTCATAAGCTCATCTGAGATGAAAGCAGAGCAAAAGGATGCAACTGGGCTGAAGGTTAACTGAGGTGTTGTATCACTCCAGGGAAAGACATTCTCTACATCATGATCTACTCCATGGGTATTCTCACTATTGTTATTGTTACTCGTTGTCCTATTAATTACAGACTCCTTCCTGAAGGCCTTGCCTGCTTCTGAGTTCCAAAGCTTCAAGAAAATATCATTGGGTGCCTTAGAATTGGCCTCTGCAATAGTGTTAATTTCCATAAACTTATTCCTAGATGAGAGGACAGAATTTCTGGAGAGTCTTGCTTCGGCTTCAAGCCTGGCAATCTCCCACTGCGATGCATGCCTCAGGAGTGCTGTGGACTTATTATTAGGTATCTCAGAATTGGGTGCATGAGTGTAAGGATCGAGTCCCATTCCGAACAGCTTTTTCTTCAAATGGGTATTCCAGAAGTTCTTGATCTCATTATCACTTCTCCCTGGCAGTTGGGAAGCTATTATAGACCACCTACATAAAATCATTATAAAACAAAATTTTAAGGGACTCCACGATAATCATCAGCATCTCAAGGTGGTCATGCAAGGTTCATTAGTGTGTTTTTACTACCTGTTGCCTAGAATTGCATGGAGCTGAAGGATAGTTTTTTCTTCTTCTGGTTGAAAGAGGCCTCGCTCAATATCGGCAACTCTTTCCACACCGAAGAAGCCCTGTGTATAATTTGACAACATAAGTTCCTAAGTTCACATTGAAACATGTTAGAATCTACCAAGGACAAGCAATTCTCGTGGGAATTTAATATGGCATATTATTGACACCTGTCAAACCTTTCGTTTTATTATTTAAAAGTGATTTGGAGTACCTTTAACTTCATTTATTAGGCACATGGGAACTTTTTTTTTCAATAAATCAACCAAATGCTTGTGTAAGTTACACTTTAAAGATGACGGCTGTGTCCATACATGTAAAAGCATACACACATAAGTAACAAGTGGACTGTACGTTATCCAAGTACATATTCATTTAGTAAAGATAGGTTTAGAGTTTAATATGTATTTAGTGATTTATTATTAGGTGGAAAAAGAAAAATAATTAGGATGCAGATACATCTTAAAAAGCAGATGAAAGATGGGAGATTGGATAACAAATTATAAGACTTGTAAATATAATTATTTAATAATAGTAGATTTCTACATGTAGATTTTGTGGTAGGTTTCTAGATTTGATTATATATAATTTTTTTATCATCAACATTATGGATCAATATTCATGATCTACCATCTTTCTCATCCTTGAATTCTCTCATTCTGATGATGGATCATGGAGTTTGTTTCGAAACATTGATGGTAAAAAATCTGTACACAATTAAATCCAGAAACATTCAGAAAATAGATTAAATTGTTTAGTTATAAACAATATTAAATATATCAATAAAGAAATCTAAGTCGTAAATTCTTGTTTGTAGATTCCAAACCTTATGCAAACCAGATTCTCATTTTCTAACTACATGGACACCAAAACACAACAAAATAAACCAAAATATAATTTAGTAAGACCTTTCTGATCCAAAGTCAGTCTACCCAGTTGACAATCAATTGTAAATACTCAATACAACAAATCTTCAAGTTAACAGTAATCTCACAAAACAAATATAGTTTCTCCATATGCTTGCAACATAAAAAAAAAAATAAAAAAAATCATTCCAAATGTTCATAACATCTACCCATAAGTTCAAATTATTCTCTGCCTATCTACAAAACTAAAACAAAACATTCGTTAAGTAACACATATCTTAATTCTCTGCCAGCCTGAGAAACAAGTAGTCCAATAGAATAGAGTAGAAAATTTGAGGGTTCATCAAATTTGGAGAATTCATTCATTCTATTGACGTAAACTAGCTGTTCCATAGATTATCATTGAACATTAAAAATAAAAATATTAGGTGTTGCATAGATTATCATTGAACATTAAAATTATCTTTATTGTCCACAAAATAATATAGCAATATTCTCCCAATGTAAATGATTGTAGATACGAATACAATAAAAAAGAAATCTTTATCTGCATAACTCAGATGTAATCTAGTGTAACTCTTGAGTTGCTAATATGATAATTCATCTCAATATACTTCATTACCCAAATGAATATTCATCTCAATATACTTCCAATGGAAATCATTTCATATATGAGATGCATGTAGTTCCTAGACAAGCCTTAAATTGAGAAATTCCTTACCCAATAACCAAAATGTGTACATAATTCTTTGCCAAATAAGTATTTATCAGATGCAAATGATTTTTATGTGGGTTTTGCTCGAAATGAAATGAAAACCATATTTGATATTGTACAATATACGGACCAGCCTGTTTGGGAAGACCACGCCAGCATCCATGGCCATTTTTCTGAATATACTCAACAAGACTTTTATCTTCTTCAGCTGTCCAGGGCCCCCTTTTCAGGCCAACTTTCTCACAGCAAGGAGCTCTAGTCATTATTATTTTGTTTCTTTCTTGCACGCCTTAAGATTGGCACGACCACATACATTCTCTTTCTTGCACACCTTAATAAAGGCAGAGTTTACAAAAAACAAGATTGGCACGACCACATACGTTCTCTTTCACATCGTGCATACGACGTGGAGATGCATTGTCCTCAATTTATCAGTCAGAAAATTGAATGCAAAATCAGTCAATGCACCTTATCCTTAAGTGTAGATGTGATCTTCGAAAATATTAGTATTTGTATTGTTAATGATGTTTAATTATATTTGTGTTTAAGAAGTATATTTTAAGTTTTAATTTGTTTATCTGTTTAATCTGCAATTATATTAATAAGTACATTTTAATTGGAAAAGTCAATCTTATTGAAAAAGTTAGCATAATTTTTGATATGCTATCTAAACAAATTAAAATTTAGACTGTGAAATTTCAGGTATGCTACCTAAATAAATTAAAGCTTAGAGTGTGATGTTTGAATCTATCTTATTTTTAAATGAAAATTTCAAATATGCTACCTAAACAAATTAAAGCTCAGAGTGTCATGTTTGAATCCATCTCATTTTTAAATGAAAATTTTAGATATGCTACCTAAACAAATTAAAGCTTAGAGTGTGATGCTTGAATCCATCTTATTTTTAAAGGAGTATGTTTAAGTTTAAATTTGTTGATATGTTTTATATAATGTATAGATCTTATTGAAAAGCTCATGCAATTTCATACGTGCCACCTAAACAAATTAAAGCTTTGAGTGTGATGTTTAAGCTTCATGGTAATGATCAGGTAGAGACAACAAAATCAAAATGCTATTATTATTGAGGATTGTCACATAACATCCATTTGTCAATCAAATATTGTCTAGATTATTTTTAGACTATCAAACACCTCTTAATATTTTTTTGTTTTGGAAAAAGAGTAGGAATGTGGCTCTATCAAGTTATATGTTAATAATAATTATTGAATGAAATATTTAGATATGTAGATGATAGATATCAAATGTTTTCTTTTTTAATAACACTATATCATATGGATTCATTTGTTGAATGTGTGCATTATAATATAATTACTTGGGATTATATTATTATTACATAACTAAATATCATCAAGGCACGTTGAAGTTTTTGATAATTTGAAGAATAAAATAACAAGGTAAAGTGGAAATGAGTTTAGCTTGTGAAGTATGTAAACATCTAATCTTTATCCATTGCAGGTATGGGTAGGTTGTTAGTTTTATTGCAATTCCTTGTCTTTCATAATCTCTTAGTTGTTCATCTTGATTGTTGTTGGTGTCCAAATGCTCGTGCTTTTTCCTTTTCATTGTAAAAGTTTTTAGGCCCTTTTAAATTCTTACTTATCTAATAAAAAACAACTAACATTGATTATGAAATAATAATTGTATATAAATAATCAATACAGATAATTGAAAATTCTTTTGATCGTGCAAATGACACGGAGAAACATTGTGCAGATGAATACTTTTGATGGAACGGAACATACCTTTAAATGTAATCGAAGGCCACAAGCCAGCATTTTGTGGCACCGATCCAGCGACGTGCCGCTTATTTGCTGTACACATCATAATATCGATCTTCATTCCCATGAAAGTCTTGCCGACAATTGTACACTTCACCTGCAACTATGTTTGCATATAAATAGACATTAGTTAAATATTACTTGTTGTATTTAGAAATTGTTTAAGAATTCATTTATTAAATATTATATTTAGAAATTGCTTAAGAATTCATATATTAAATATTTTTGGATGATTAAATAAAGTAATTTTACTTTATGATCAGACCTCCTTACAGTAGATTAAAGTGTGTGAACTTTAATATTCAAGGAAATTTGTTTATTAATTTCTTACTAATACCTTAAAAAAGATTAAATGGCTAGCATCAAAGTCAACAAAAGACACAATGCATCAAAGTTTCTGCCAGTACTTAGAGAGGAAGGAAAGTAGACATCTATAGGTGGAAATGGAAATAAAAAAAATGATTAGAATTTAATGTTGTAATGTCAAGAAGGGAAAAAGCAACAAACAACTATTGATCCATGTTCTTAAATTCTCATTTTTGCACAAGCAGTGTGGAGATTGTTAATGGTTGTGAAATGTGGCGTTAATGGTTGTGAAATATGGCTTTACACTTGCCAATTACATTTGCTTGTAGTTTGTAAAGCCTTTTCAACAAATCCATTGTGTATGCTAAAATTATTGCTAATAAGGACACATCTCTTTGAGGTAATCTCTCAATAGCTCGTGTGCCTTGATCATGATTCCACGCTTAGGAAGCATGGTTACCAAAGCATTTCAACCTATAATAGCCAAACATACTTAAGGAATGCAGGTGTCCTAAGTTGTAGGAAATTTAATCAATAATTTGATTAGGTAAAGAAAAAGAAGTCATGTATATACTGCAGACACAAAAGTCCTTTTTTTTAATCCAAAACTGGTAATGTACTACTATTTGTATATTATAATAACATATACAACAAAAAGAAAAAGTTGTCCAATAAAAATATTGGCCCAAAACTGATGTATATAACATCCAATCTTTTTTCATTATGCAATGGCTTCAAAGAAAGTTTGAGGAAGGATGGGAAGGGGTTGCAAGGTTTCCACACATTTGAACTGCAAACATCCAACAAGTGATATTATTGATTGCATAGTACATTCTAATCAAACTTGTATATGTTCTAAATTAGGGAAAGATGAATATAGCTGATAATAAATAAGCACCTTGAGTTGTCAATATTTCTCCTTTGTTGTCATGAATGCATATGCCCTTATCTTCATTTGTAAGTCATAAATTTTAGTCACACTGTCCTTAAGTTGGGATGACATATAGATTATGCATTGTTGAAAAGTTGAACTCTATAGAGCAAGAATTACAAATTGAAAAATAAGTGAAAATTAACAAATATGAATTCAATTTCTATACATGTTGGTTAAAAACTTCATCAAACTACAAAATTGAAAGAATTTTCCTTTTGAAAACCTAAGATAAAATCTGAAATTGTTAGTACCCAAGGGAATGTCTTAGAGTTGAGGGTGAGAAAAGAAAGATATACAACTGAAGCTTCTATATAAGTGATGGTAAATACTTAATAAAATTGCATTCCAGTAATCTAGAATCAAAGATAAAATATCAAAAATACAGCTTAACAACATCTATTATTGAGATTTGAAAACTTCTGGTTCTCACTGTGTACATTACTTTGATCGAAATTTCAGAGCACACACAATGGTTCATCATTAGCAATCAAAACTAGGGTTCATCATACAAAATACTTTTATTCAAGCCAGACTAACTCCTTAAGGTTATTCGAAGATCCCTTCAAAATATCAATATTTATAAAATGAGTTACATGAGGAGCTATGTTTTCTAAGATACCTCTATTATATTTTGAGATTTTCTAATTGGTTCCTCCATGTCTACAAGAACTCATATGGACTTGGCTAAAGAAGATATATGCAATATAACAACACTTATCAGAATAACATATGGGTGAATAGTATTGTTCCCACGGGATCTTCACTAATGGGGCAATACAAGTATCACATCCATTCATATTGGGGGTCTTGCAATGGGAAAAAAGGGGCAATATATTTCCTAAATAGGGGGGACGAGTTTTTTTTTCGGTGGGGAGTGGGGTTTTATATAGGAAATAGGTGTGAGGGGTATTGCAGTGGTATTGGAGGGGGTGACAAAAAATGAGTTTTGGGCAATATTTTTTGAAAATAGGGGGACTCTTTAGTATGCCACAAATGCATGTTCTATGATTCAGGTTCGCTAAGTGAAGCCCCCATGATTGTTCCTTGAGGGAGTACTAATGAAAATTAAATACAAAACACTAGAAAGAAAGTAGCTCAAACATTTTTTTTTTTTAAATTTTGTAAGGCATAATAGAATGAATAGTGCAAGTGGGAAAGTTGTACATTCCCCAGACTCGAAGGATGGAGAAGGAATTATCAATAAAAAATGCTATACAAATCAAACATAAGCTAAGAATGTGATTAGAAGTATTTAAGATGAACTCATTTAATCAAGGTGAACTTTAAAGTGTGATGTTTAAGCTGAACTCTTAGAAGTGGATCTAATGACATAGGTCTCTCCCTTGCGAGGTTGGAGTTAAAGATGGTCATTTTAGGTAATATTACATGGGTGAGGTGTAATAATCATATTTCTATCTTCAATACCATTTATTCGTCAATGTGACTAGAATCATTTTAGATGAACTAATTTAAATATTCTAAGCTTATGGATTTAATGACATGGTCCCAACTTTAGGGATTTTGTTTGGATTTAAAGAAATCTAAATAACATTTAGTCTATAAAGCTATTTATTTTTAGCTTCCTAGAAATGGAAGAGTTATTAGAATTATAATAGTTTTATCTTATTGTTCCGTGGTAAGATTTCCTAACATTTTTCATCAGTTATTGTGTTAAAAATGGAAAATTAGAATTGTCTTCTATAATCTGGAGGTTTTATGGATTGTGTGAGATTATATTAAAATTAGTTAAATTTCTCTATGAAACTTGTAGTCTTATGATTTGTATGAATATTTTAAAAACTAAAATTCAATATCATTAAAAGGTATTTCTTTTCAATAGACTTCAAACATTTAGAGGCCAGAGTCAAAAAATTGAAGATGCGTGTAGCTAAAGAACCATGAAATTCTCTGGTGGAAAAATGTAAGAGCTTGAAGTGAAGTTTCTAGTTTAGTATGTAGCATATTTTTCTTAATCTCATGGGACATGATTATCCATTTCTTTTAGTTTTAAAGTCCATGGCACTGTGTGTTTAGCTTATGTCTCTATTGAAATAGAAGAAAATTTTAGTTCATCTTCAATGCTTTTAAATTTTTAAGGACTTTCTTTCCTGCAAATTTCTAACTCTCAATGTAAAAATAGGAATCTAAACTATTTCATATAACCTTAGTTTTCAACTATATGGAATATGTTGTATCTTTCTGTTGGCTCGACCTAACTCGTTGTTTATTGGCCTCCTTGAAGCATGCTCCAACATACAAGTTAAAGCTCTATATTTTTTTTCTTATCAGTGACTTATTCTAAGCTATTATTATCTCAAAAGAATTTTTTTATTGGCCTTCTTTTAATTTGTCTAGATCCTAATTAATCATTTTTAGGTTATTATTCTATTCATGTTTTAAATGTGATGTGAAAGATCAATTGAAAACATATAGAGTTGATTATATTATTGTGTCATATTCTTTCCTAAGTAGCCTAATATAATTTATCAAGGTATTGTTGGTTTTTGGGTGATGGATTATTAGAATGAGCTCATTTCCTCAATTAAGCAACGTAATCTAATTTATCAAGTTATTCTTTCTTTTATTTGTGATGCATTACTTCCTTTTTTGATGGGTTGATTTTATTATTATTATGACCTCATCTCCTCAATTAAGTATACCCTAATTTGATTTATCAACTTATTCTTTTCTCTAGTGATGGATTATTGATATAATGCTCTCATTTCCTCATTTAAGTATTCTAATCTGATTTATCATGTTAATCATCATTTTCTAATGATGGATTATTATTGTTAAAATGGCCTCATTTCCTCAAATAAGTAGCCTAATCAAATTTATCAAGTTATTCTTCTTTTTTTGGTGATGAATTTTGATGGTGAATTACATGAGTGTGAACATACACAATTTCTTACTCTTCTCGTCTTGATAAATTTTCTATCAAATTACTCCTGGGTAAAAGCAAAATAATCTGTCACCCCTAAGGATAATTTTGGGTGCTTATTCGCGTCATACTCGGCAAAGTCAAACTCGGCCCAGTCTAACTCGGCTGAGTTTACGTGGCACCGAATGGCACCTACGTGGCCAAGTCAGCTCATGCGCGAGCCAATGGGAGGGCCAGTAGGACTCAGTCGAGTTTGACTCAGCTGAGTCCGACTCAGCTGAGTCTACCTAGGTGGCATGCCATGTGGCAGCCAAACCTCAAAAAACATAAAAAATCTAGAAGTTTGCACTTTTGTTGGTTTTTTCTCTACTCAAACTAGACAATGTCAAAAAACTAAAAGTGCCCTTTTCTAGATCTCGGAACTATGATTCTTAAGATATAAATTTTATATTGTTTCGACTACAAAACATTAAACAAATTCATTGAAAACTACATGTAGGTTATTAAAGCTTTCAGAATTCATTGCTTCGGATAATATAAAAAAATTCTAAATCAATTCATAATTTTTTTAAAATCATAGATAACACTAGAGAAGAGAGTCATCTTCAATAATATGTAATTTATTTGGTTTTTCGTATAGTTTTGATAGGATAAAAATGGCGGAAGACAAAAAGTGTTTATTTCAAGTAAGTTCGACTTTGAATACTTATAACGGGCAAACTGTACATCGAAAAAAATTCTTTCTTTTTTTTCTACACTACCTATACATGTCATCTAAAATAAATTTTGAAATTGGAGGAAAAAACAATGTTTGACTTATAATGATTTGGTGGGAAGTAAACTCCCTGATTTATGATTTTTTCAGAAAATAAGAAATAGACCTAAAAATTTCAAAAAACATATTAATTTTGGTTCAATTATTTTTAAAAAAATTATAGGCATATAATTCATCCTATTTGACACATTTCATCAGTTTACATCATCTTCAAATTCTCAATAGAAATGTGACTTTTATGCCCTTGAAGTTTTACAGTTTTGGTGTTGTTGTCCTTTTCCTTTGTAAAAGGGTGACATATTATTGTGCTTTTACCCTCCTCTAATTCTATTGATGGAAAAAATTTATTCTACTGATAGATCATGTGTGTGAACATACACAGATCCATTAGCATTTTTTATCGAGTTGCTCCTCTTATTTTGGTAATTGATTAGTTATTTATCTGTTGTTGGATTACTTGTATGTGAACATAAACATTTCCTCACTCTTCCTTACACTAAATTTATTATTTAGTAGATGTCAGCTAAAAATAAATGAAAATCAGGCAGAACTACAATAAAATTGAACTTAACAAAATATCTATAATTACAGTATATTTATCTCGAGTCAACCCATAAAAACCAAAGAAATAGTATTATAAATTAAACTAGCATTTGATAAATTCTTTCTTGTTTCCTCATAATTGAAAAAAATAACAGATAAGAAGGAAGTAAGTAGAAGAGAACACTCAAACATGAGCACTGATGAACAGAGGCTCAAGATTCTATTTATAAGTAAAACTACATTGAAATTTGTGCTAATTACAACCTTCCTTGGCTGAAGATTTATGGCTGAGAGCATGGAGTCTACAACTGGATTAAAGAGTGCATTGGACGACTACATTCAACAAACTTATAATTAGTTTATTCTTACACCCCCCATAAATTAATTATACTAATTATTTAAAATATCCCCCATAATCTAGAAAAGATGGGTCCCAACGTAAAGTCTTGTTAGGTATTCATTTACAGCAATTTATTTATGTAAAAAAAGGTAGGAATTCATTACAATCCCCCTGAATGGAAACCATGAGATAGTCATGTTAATTCTCGTAAGCCTAAGAGATCTCTAGGAAATACAAACTTAGTCTCACATAACACCTTTTGTAAAAATATCAGGTAGCTGATCTTCTAGCTTGCAATATTGAAGATGAATCATCTATTGTTGGACAAGATGCATGGTATAATGGTGATTGACCTCAATGTATTTTTTTTGAGCATGAAACATTGCATTTTTCGATAACATCATGGCACTTTGACTGTCATAATGAAGTAAAGAAGGTCATGCCTGATGTTTCTTGAGTACTGGTAGAATAGCTCGTACCCAAGTTATTTCTTCAGTTGCTTTATTTAATAAAGTATACTTAGCCTCTATAGTAGAAAAATAAATAGTAGATTTCTTCTTAATGCACCATGAAATCAGACCAGAACCAAGACTAAGAAGATAACTTGTGTTTGATTTTTGATCATCTGTACAGCCTGCCCAATCTGAATCTCAATACCCAACTAGTTGAAGATATCCACTAGAAGAGTAATAAACACCCATATTCAAAGTTCCTTGGACATATTTTACTATTCTCTTAGCTTCCAACCAATGTAGAGCCTCAGGAGAACTAAAAAACCTTGAAACTACACCAACTAAAAAAGAAATAGCTACTTGAGTTTGGGTCTATTAGGGTTTGATAGATCCAAAATAATATAAGAATAAACAGTTATATGCAGAAAAAAAGAAGAATAAAACATAACATAGATAACACACAGATTTAACGTGGTTCACCCAAAACCTAGGCTACATCCACCTACACAGCCTTCCAACCTTTCTTATTATGCAGAAAAATAGTACACCAACATTACAATGCATTATGAATCTCATCCTCTTATAACATGTGTTTTAAGGCAACCTCTAAAATTGGCCATTTTAGGGGTTTACAGTGTCGGTCTTCTTTTTCCCGAAAAGCAAAAATTTTTCCCAAAAAAGCACAAAATTGCCACAATATCAACACCCACTACATGATCAATTGCCACAATATCAACAATCTCCCATTTGGAGACTGATCAGGCTCCACACTAAACAATCTCCCAGTTGGAGACTGAAACCATATGATAATGTAGTATGTGCAACTCCCATTGGATAGAAGACTTTGTTGTGTATTAACTACATGATCATCAGTCAAGAAGCCCAATAGAATTTGAGCAAGAGACCAACTTATCCTTGGGGACTGTCTTCGTGAACATGTCTGTAGGATTGTCACTTGTGTAAATATTTTCAAGTCGTAATTGGCCATCCTCCAAAACAAACCTTATAAAATGTTACCTGAGCTATATGTGCTTTGTGCTTGAATGAAAAATAGAATTATTTGCAAGATGAATGACACTCTGGCTATCATTATACAATGGGCGATCTTCCTGCTTCTGACCCAATTCCTCCCAAAAATATTGTAACCAAATCATCTCCTTGCTAGCTTCCGTAGAAACTAAATACTCAGCTTTAGTGGTTGAAAGTGCATTAACCTTTTGCAATCTAGAAATCCAACTGACTGCAGTACCCCCTACAGTAAAAACATACCCTATAGTACTCAAAGTCAATAACTCAAAGTCAATAAATCCACTCAGAGTAGAACTAGATCATGTGAAACATAATGCCTTCGTAGTAGTACCTCTCAAATATTGAAGAATCCATTTGACAACATTCCAATGTTCCATACCCGGATTACTCATATACTTGTTGACAACTCCCACTGCATGATAAATATCTGGCCATGTGCATACCATTGCATACATTGGACTACCATTAGCTGATGAATATAGGATGTATGCATACCATTGCATACATCAGACTACCATCTACCTCTTCTTGTGCCTTTGGGAACATTTCCTTAGTCAATTTGAAATGACTAGACAAAACTGTACTGACTGCTTTTGCATCCTACATATTAAATATTTTCAACACCTTATTTATATACTCACTTTGGGACAAATTCAAAGTTCTATTTTTCCTGTCCCATGTAATCCTCATACCAAGGATTTTCTTAGCAGCACCCAAATCCTTCATAGAAAATGACCTTGCTAATTTCTGTTTAAGTTCATTTATTTGTTGCATATTGGACCTAACAATAAGCATGTCATCAACATAGAGTGCCATGATAATGTAACTCTCATTATCCAATCTCTGAAAATATACATAGTGATCAGAATGACATCTATCGTAACCTTGTTCAGCCATGAAACTATCAAATTTTAAATACCATTGGCGGGGTGCTTGCTTTAGGCCATACAGACTCTTCCTTAACCTGCACAATAAATTCTCCTTACCCTTGACCTCATATCCCTCTGGTTGCTGCATGTAAATTTCCTCCTCCAAATCTCCATGGATAAAATTTGTTTTGACATCTAGTTGCTCAAGATGCAAGTCATCTGCAGCCACAAGACTTGGTATAGTTCTAATTGAAGTCATTTTTACAACAGGGGGGAATATTTCATCAAAATATATACCCTTTTGCTATACAAAACCTTTTACCACAAGTCTAGCCTTATACCTTTTCTTTCCTCCATCTTCCTCCTTTAGTCTATAAACCCATTTGTTAGGCAAGAATATTTTTCCTTCCATCTCCTCTTTTATGCCTAGCTTCCACTATTTTTTGGCATCCACTTGCATTTCTTCTTCATATTCTTCTGGTTCACTAGAATCAGTCAATAAAATGGAATACAAAGAAGGAGAAAACCTTTCAAGAGGTCTATGTGACCTTATAGAATGTATAACACTTACAAGATTTTGTGGGATAATCTGTTATTGCTGAGCATCAGGTACCAGTGGCATTTCATTTTTAGGAGTCTCATCCAACACCACGTATTCTTTCTTGACCTGTTCATGCTTCTTTTCTTGCAACTGTTCTTTATACATGACCTTCTCATTGAATATAACATCTCTACTTCTAATTATTTTAATATTTTCAAAATCCGATAACTAATAACCATAGTCATCTACTCCATATCCAATGAAGGTACATTTTTTAGATTTAGCATCAAGCTTGGTTCTATTTTCTTTATCAACATGGACAAAAGCTTCAAAACCAAAAGTTTTTGGAAATAAATAATTTACCTTTTTACCAGTCCATCCTTTCTCTAGAATATAACCATCCAAAGGGGTTGAAGGTCCTTTGTTTATCAAATAGACGACAGTGTTTACATCATATTCCCAAAAATGAAGGGGCAATCTAGGATGCAATGTCATGCTCCTTGCACATTCCATCATTTTCCTATTCATTCTTTCTGACACACCATTTTCTTGTGGGATTCCTGGAACTGTCTTCTGCCTTTGAATTTCATTGATAGAAGAATAATCTTCAAAGGTTGTGCTACAATACTCACCTCCATTATCGGATTTAAGAAACTCCAACTTCTTTCCTATCTCATTCTCAACCAAAGCTTTCCATTTCTTAAATGTTTCAAAAACATCATATTTTTGTTTCAGGAAATATACCCATGTTTTCCTAGTTGAATCATCTATAAAAATAACATAATAATGAGAGCCACCAAGAGATGATACCTAACTTAGTCGCCATACACTGAATGCTCTAGCTCTAACTTCTCACTCTTCTTTTCTTTCCCAACTCTGAGAAATCTGACTCTTTTCTATTTACCATAAACTTAATTTTCATAGAACTCTAAATCAATATTTTTTAGTCCCGGCAACAGATTTTTAGAGTCAAGGATTTTCATCCCTTTCTCACTCATGTGCCCAAGCCTATGGTGCTACATTTTTGAATCTGTTCTTGCAACATCTATGGTAGCTTTCCCTCCATTAACATTATCAGTAGCTGCTAAGGTAGAGTAAGTGTTACCGGTACATGGATATAATGTGCCTATTCTCGCACCTTTATCTACTACTAATGAACCTTTAGTGACCTTCCAGACATTCTCTTTAAACATGACTATGCAGCCTTCACTACCTAGTTGTCCTGCAAAAATTACATTTCTTCTTAAATAATGGACATGCCTTACCTCCTGTAGTGTGCAGTCATTTCCATTTGGCAACTTGATCTTTATTTTCCCTTTTCCAATAATAGGACAGGGCTCATCATCACCCAAATATACCTATCCAAAATCACCTTGAACATAATCTTGAAAATATATTCATGGGGTGTAGCATAGAATGAAGCCCCAAAATCAATTAGCCATGAATCATTAACATTATCCAAACATAAGATTAAAGCATCTTGTAAAGTATTACTTGTAACATTAGCTTCCTTACTGTCATCTTCATTTTCATCTCCTTGTTTGTTTTTCTAAGACCAATATTCTTTCTTCAGGTGACCAGGATTTCCATGGTACCAGCAATTGTTCTTTCCTTTAGATTGAGAATGTCCTTTCTTTGACTTCCCTCATGACTTTCCATGTGAAGGGCCTTTCCCTCTTTCACTTGTTCTTCCTCTGTTCTCCGCATTTAAAGTGGAACTTGATGAGGTTCAATTTTCACTTGTTCTTTTCCGTCGTATTTCCTCGCTTAGGATAACACCAACAACTTCATCAAATTTAAAAGTATTTGAACTAGAGACAGAGTTGCTTACAGCCATAACCAAGCTACTCGATCTTTCTGGCAAATAACATAAAATTAAGAGAGACCTAACCTCTTCATCGAATGAAATTTGTATGAATGAAAATTGACTGGTGATTGTATTAAATTCATTTAAATAATTCACTACAGATCCTCTGTCACCCATTTTCATATTAAACAAATGCTTCATAAGAAATACCTTATTCGAAGCTAAGGGTTTCTCATATAACTTAGCCAATGTCTCCATCAGCTCTACAGTCATTTTTGCCTTTGATATGTTGAATGCTACGTATGGTGCAAGTCACAATCGAATAGATCCCAGTGCCTTCCTATCCAAGTCCTCTCAGTCCTCTGTTGACATAGTTCCCATTTTCTTGGATTTTCCTTCTAATGGCTTCCATAGATCCTTTTGATACAGATAATCTTCCAACTGCATTTTCCATAACTAAAAATTCTGGCCATTGAATTTTTCAATCTTGAATTTGGAACCCTCCATTGCTCCCACTCAAATCTGAAAGTCTCGTCAATCTATAGCAACAAACCTTTCTTTAATCCCAATTGTTAGGGTTTGACAGATCTGAAACAATATAAGAATAAACAGTTATATGCAAAAAAAAAAAGAAGAATAAAACTTAACATAGATAACACACAGATTTAACCTGGTTCACCCAAAACCTGGGCTACATCCACCTACACAGTCATCCAACTTTTCTTATTATCCAGAAAAATAGTACACCAACATTACAATGAATGATGCATCTTAGCCGCTTATAACATGCGTTTTAGGGCAACTTCTAAAATCGGCCATTTTAGGGTTTTACAATGTCGGTCTTCTTTTTCCCAAAAAATAAAATCTTTTGCCCTAAACCGCCCCTCACCTCTAGCAACTAGATAAGCAATCACTGTGTGCATAAATGTTGTGACACTTCTATGAATCATTCCATTCAAGGTTGCTCAAGAATGAGGCCTCAAATATCGATCCATAGCTCTCTAGTCATGGATGTGTAAAAACATAAAATGAAGGCCCTCAGATAGACGTAGTTACGTCTATTGCAAATACACCATGAAACGAGAGATTCGAATGCATGAAAATGAGATCTAATCTATATGATTGCAATGCATAAAAGAAAATTAATCTAAATGATGACAATGCATATTAATCTATGAAAGGAATGCAAATGCAAGATTAATCTATGGAAATAAACATGATTCTAATCTATATGAATAGCCATGAATGCAAGAAGGAATGAGACAAGAAGAGAGAAGTTGCAATATCCAAGCTTAAATGCTCAAATGCTCCTCCAAAACTAATCTCCAAACCTGCAACATAACAATACTAAAAACTCTAATATGATTGATGATTGATTGATGATTCAAATGAGGAGAGATTTCCTTATATAGGAAAGTGAACGGTTGAGATTAAGAGGCAAAAATAATTGATCAACGGTTGAGATTAAGAGGCAAAAACCACCACTTAGGAAGATGTGATGAAAAAGAGATTTCTATTTAATTTTATTTTAATTTATTGCCTTTTTCATCAAATAAAGTGCTTTAAGTGGGAATTTTTATTTATTTAATTAAAAGAGGGGTTTTCTTTATAATTAAATAAATTAGAAGAATTTTATTTAATTAAATGGGAGGAAATTGAATTTAATTAAATAAGAGGAATTTTATTTAAATAAAAGAGAGGTTAAATATTTTAATTAAATAAGAGAAATTTTATTTAATTAAAAGGGAGATTAAATATTTTAATTAAATAAAGCTGGTCAGACCTTAGGAAATATTGAAATAATTGAATTAATTACAATTTGATCAAGGAAATTGATTTGAATTGAAAATGTTCCAAAGCTTTGATTCAGAAATTTGATAAAATGATAAAATAATAAATGGGGCCCAAAGTTTAGGCAACCATTTTAGGGTGCATACATTTGCCCCTCTTTGACAAATGTGTGGTCGACACGGGAACACATTTAGTCAAAGAATGCAGTTGAAGTGTGAGGTCCAAAATGGGATAAAAAAACAACCTAGATGTGTGGTCAAAACGGGAACACATTAGGACAAAACTAAACACAAAAAGACAAAGTCAACACCAAAATAAGTAATTGACATGTTAGAGATAAAAATCTCAAATAAAACTGATATAATTGATAAATCTGAATCAAAGATTGAAGTTTGATAGGTATTGCCCCCTTGTGATCGAAATCAAAATGAGATAGAGGAGAAATAGAAAATTGATAAATTTTGATCAAATCGAACTAAAGATAAGGTTCTTGATGTAAGATGAAAGATATAAAGATCACAAAACAAAAGTAGATCAAGCACGAAAGATTATGCCCCAAGAATGAATTAGAAGAAGAAGAAGAAGAAGAAGAAGAAGAAGAAGAAGAAGAAGTGGGGTGAAAGAAAATGGAAGATAGAAGTTTGGAAGAGGTGGAAAGAAATGGAGAGAAGAAAGAGAAATTGCCTCAAGAGAGAGAATGCCCCAAAATTAATCAACTGTTTAAGATAGAAAATTTCGATTGAGATCACGAAATAAGATAATGAAATGAAGATCAGACCGTGATCATAGCTAATTAAAAGTACACAAGAAGGATGAAGGAAAACCCTCTCAAACTCATAATGCAGCCTAAAAAAAGAAAACTAACATGAAGTCTAACAATGCAAGCTAAATGAAAATGCAAAGGTGTACTTGCAATAGAGCAACAAACATAGGATCTTGTGTTCATCATTCATAAAAGAATGTAAAGGAACTTATTTTCATCATTGGGCCATTATTAACAGACATAAAAAAATCACACAATCATCACTAGTCACAAGTGCAACTATGAAGATATGAATGTGATTTATATCGGAAACATCACACAACCATCACTAGTCATGAGTGCAAATATGAAGATATGAATGTGATGTACATCAGATTTGAAATGTGGAAAGATTCTAACATAAGCATCGAAGACATAAAGGTCAAGATGGCTGTGATGTTAGCTTACCCAATTTAATATAGAAAAACCATGCTTGCATCAAGGCATAGAGGCCAGGATGAACAGCAGAACGGTTGTGCAAAAACAATGAAGCATAAAATAGGAAGCAAATAAAAACATGCCCCAAGTCCTCTAGCTATGCATCACAAAGAGACTTATTAGACAAGGACACTCAACAAAAATCAATAACAGTTAGCACACAAAGAAAATATCATAAAATAGCTCAAGCATTAACTATTGCATTTAAAAATTTAAGTGTGTTAACTGAAACTAAGTTCCGAGGATAAGGATCAAATGCTTGCAAGCAGGTAAGACCACATGACAAAACGGGGTAATACCAAACCGATAAGTGTTGAAAAACACTCGATGTCAAGGGTTGTATTGAAAAATACAGTTTGGGTGGTATTGAAAAACACCATTTGTGAGGTGTCCTAAAGACTAACGCATCTAAGAGACCGAAGCTAACACAGGTATGCTCCCTAAACAAAGACAAAGACCAATTCTAGACTAAGGCAACAAGGACAAGGCATGATGGAGAAAGGCTAAGTGTTGAGGTCACGCGCTAAGAAATAGGGGTGCAAAGGCCTCAAGTAGCGCCCGTTTCCAAGTTTTCACCACTTAGATTTTATTACAATTTTTTTTTTTTCATTTTTTTCATTTTTTTCTTCATTTTCAGGACTTTTTATATATATATTTTTTAATTTTTGCTACAAAGGCGCCTGTTTCCAGGTTTTCACGGAGACACTTTTTCTATTTTTTTTTGAATTTTTTGAATTTTTTGATTTTTTTGTATTTTTGGAATATATCATTTTTTTGAAGATACATCAAAGTGCATATTGCTAGGTTTTCACTAAGATGATCACTTTTTCAGGACATTTTCTGATTTTTAGATTTTGACAATATATCATTTTTTGGGATTTTTTCAAGATCAATAATTATATACAAATGATGCCCCCAGACAGAATGAGCATCAAAATCCCAAGCAAGATCATGCTGCACAGTCCCAATGTTTAGCAAGGTGGAGGACAGAAGGGATTAGCAAGCTGGTGGAAGAGATGGAAGACGAGAATGAAAGAGAATGAAGGGAAGAAATCCTCAAAGGTAAACTCCTCAAGAGTACCCAAGCTAGGGAAAAGAAAAGAAACATCATATAAAGCACATTTGGACAAGAAATGAAAGGCCAACATAGGATAAGTCACAAAAGCATAATGCAAGAGAAAGAAAGGATGCAGTCCAAAGGAGTAGGCATGTCAAGAGGTTTCATAGCACGATGTTTTACTCTTCTTCTTTTTTTAATTATTATTAGATCAAGACCAAAGGGGAAAATGATAGCAGTAGGTGAAAATGAATGGAGGAAGATAGATATGAAGGCTAAAAATGAAAGGAATGAAAGCAAGATCATCATAAGATAGCTCACAAGATATCCCAAATGTTCGTGTATAGATCAACATTGTCAAGATCAAAGAGAGAATACAGAATAGATGAAAGATGTAGAAGAACTACGCATGATGCCTGATTGTCATATTTTCATCATGGTACTTATCCAAGGTGACACAAGGGAGTGGTTTTCACCATAGGATGAATTTATTTCTCTTTAATTTTTTTTCTTCTTTTTTATATATATATATTTTTTTTCAATTTTCTTTTTGAATTTTTGAATTTTTTTGGAAGAAGGCAAGCTTTTTAGATAATTCTCCTTGAAAGGATAAACCATGATATGCAAAAGATTCAAAATGATATGCTCAAAGATGATGATAGGGAAAGGAATATGAAAGAGAGAAAATGGAGGATAAGATTTTATGCAAAGCGAGTGAGGTTGGAAGAGTGGAGGAATATACAAACGAGGAAAAAGGATATAAGATAGAAGGATAGTGAATGGAAGAATTGTGAAAGGGTAGATGGAAAGGAAGGAAAGATCAACATCGACACACACCTTGAAGGGTGGTGAGAGGATGGAGAAAATGTGAATGAAGGAATACGTGAAGGAATATGGTGAATGAATAACAGAGGTTGCGGTTTAGGCACATAGATTGAAAGAGTGTTTTTGGAAGAAGATGAAGTGGAAGCCTTTGGAAGTTTGAATGTCAACTTCACTTGTTTCTCAATATGAGACTCTTTCAAGAGAGACTTTGGAATCCATATAGTCATAGGCTTTTCATTTCATTTCGATGATTTAGAGAGAATATCTTCAATGATGGATTTTGGAACCCATACTTGTCTTGTAGTTTTCTTCTTAGATATCTGTTTTGACTTTATGTCCCCATGTCGATTAAAGGAGACATGGTGATCTTCTTTTTTAGATGGATTCTAGTATTGCTTCTTTTTCTTGTATTGAACATTCAAGTTTCTTCCAAAAGACTTGGGACTTATGGAGGAAGAAGAAGAATATGATTGGTTTATATGGGTGGATGGATGAAAAGGATTCAAGGGTATGCATCTATGTTGATCTTGAGGAAAAATAGGAGATGGAGATACATAAGGACCTAAGATGGAAGGAAAATGTGAAGCCTTAGTATTGGTGGAGGAGGTCCAAGGATGAACGTGGAAGATGCAAAAGGATAATCAATAAGCTCATCGGCATATATATGACAACCAATGATATTAGCATCTTTAGGGTGAGCATTAGCATTTTCAATAGGATCGTGAACATCTTGAATAGGAGCACCTTCTTTGATAGGATTTTTTGAAGCTTGAAAAGACTTAGGAAGAGTAGAAAGTGGAAGTGAACATGGAGTGGTAGAACAAGAAGATGGA
>MU214859.1:314659-337238 GCA_018584345.1 Thuja plicata | reverse complement strand
AACCAAATGGTAAAAACCCCAGTGGGAATTAGTACCCACAAAGAACTATACTGTTTATAGTGATCCCTGTTAAAAGATCTTCCAACCCTGTTAGGAGTTGTACATTACAATGTAGTAGTATAGTGACTTGGTTAAGGGTCGGACCCTATTAGGAGTCTTTTACAATAACCCCGTTAGGGGTGTAGGACTCATTGTCCAAAAGGTGAAGGCTACAACCTTCTGGTTATTTGATACACACTGTATCAACAGAGTGAACTTCTGTTTGTGACACTGCTTGTCTGAAAAGTTCCTTTTATGCGCCGATGCTTTAGCCTCTTGTAAAGCACTATAACAATCTTATCTGTATTCTGAAAGCCTCAACTTCAATATCTATATTATCAACATATGATAAATATAGCTCTGCTGCTTTAACACTCTGCTCTGCTTTTCTAATCTTTGGCTTTCGCAACTCTTCTTATCACAAATGACCTTCTATAAGTACATACACCAAGTATGAGATCATGGAACCTATAGGAAAACTCTTCTTAACATCCTTGTTGGCTCTACTAAGCACTCAAGCATAATTACAACCGCGCAAGTCAATGCTAAGCAGACGTGTCACTTCAAAAGTTGGCTTCACCAAATTAATCATAACTTTGTAATCTTCTTGAAACACGTCTTGCACCTCCAGAACAATATCAACAACACATAACTAATCATGAATATACACATGCATATCCTAAAGATAGGCGCAACTCGATCAACACGTTACATACGTCAGCCTTAAACTGTTATTCCTCTAGAATTGTAACCGTCAATAATAGAATTACATATCTTTACTGGAACTTCATATCTGGGTGTGCGTGTATGAACATAGCATAGTAAACATGTCAACAACATGTATCTATCCACGCTGGTCTTCATGTCGTCATATTGATAAGTACTTACAGAAGTACTGTTGTGTATTATATGTTGTCATCAATGATAAACATACAATCAATCAACTGTTCAGAATCAAATCTCCAACAACAAGGACTTTGAAATTAAATTTGTGAATCACAGATTTAAGAAAGTTTCATCAAACTCTTCACAAATTACAATCTGCCCATTATACGCTTTCGCCTTCTCCAACACTTCGCACCATGGAAAGATACAAATTCAAATTACACTTTGAAGTAGTGCAACCCTTCAATATCTTTGAATCCATTATATGACTAAACAACCTAACGGCACATTAATTTTGGAGCTGAAGAAAAAATCAACTACAATCCAAGCCCCATAATGTAGAAAACCGTCAATTCCAGCAAGGGAAAAAATGGGAATAAAAATGCGAATCCTCTATGAGAATTTTAGGCACGACACTCACTAAATAGCCACATGGCTCCAGCAGCTGCAAAAGAAACCCAAACCATAGATAAAACTCAAGCTCAAATCTTAGCAAATTGTTAGTCCGTAGATGAACCATTTCGATTAAAGATTTCTTCGCTACAATTCACCACAACCAAGAGTTAACAGACAGGAAAAAAATATTCTCTCATTCTCTGAGTCTCTCTGAATTGCATAACCATGCTTTCCAATGGGTGAAGGGTCACCACAGAGTCGAACCCGAGCACTAGTAAAGCTATAGTTAGTGTCTGCATTGACACTGGAAGCCACTTCAAAAAGTAATCCTAGCTGATCTGATAAGGGGGTTCCTTTCTTACGCCAATTGATAGACACCACTTCAAACAATCATGCCCAGCTACTGCAAACAATCATGCACAGCTAACAAAAAAGCAAAAGGTAAAATATTGCAGGCTACCACACTCCAATCTTACCCTTGGGCACTGATAACATGAAAAAAAATTACAGATAAGAAGGAAGTAAGCAGAAGAGAACACTCAAATACATGAGCCATGAGCACTGATGAATACAGGATCAAGATTCTATTTATAAGTAAAGCTAAATTGAAATGTATGTCAATTACAGACTGCCTTATCTAAAGATTTATGACTGAGAACATGGAGTCTGCAGCTGGATTGAAGAGTGCATTGGACGACTACATTAAGCAGATTTATAATTAATTTATTCTGACAAGATCTAAGTGAGAAAAATGTATTGCTTATTTCAGGCTAATGCCATTACGTACAATGAGAAAAGACTAAATCATTTTATTATTACTTGAAATATGGTAATAAACAGGTACATTTGGCTATTAGATGGCAATACACAGGCAATAGTTATTTTTAGATTTTGTCATAATAAAACGTCATATGTAATATTTGTACACACATCTTGTTGGACTACGATTTTAAAAATATAGAAGAATTAAATAAAAAATTTATTTAGAAATTCATTAAATAGTCATAATTGCAGAAAATGCTCAAATTAAACTTACAACTATGCAACCAAATAGAGCCTAAAGCCCTCATGGGCCATGTTGCATTCACTTAGTAAAAAGAAATGTTGAAAGGAAGAACTAACAGACACACAATGCTTGTGAAGCGTTCACCGTGTAAAATTAAAATGGATGAACTATCAAATCCAAAATGTTTACCTCATAAACAAAATTATTTTCAAGCCGAAGAAAACTATTTCAAGTATCAAGTAGACATTTATAGTACTAAGAATTCAAATTTTTCGGTAGACATTCGCAATAACAAGCAAAAAAAAAGTTTCTAACGAACATTTAGAGAATATCACATGTATCTAAGTAAAATTTTACAGAAAAGATATGAAAAAAGAAACTTACTGTATTTTTAGAAAATCACATGTATCCGAGTAAACTGGTACAGAAAAGATGGAAAGAAAAAAAAAACTTACAACATTTTCAATAAAATCACATATCGAGTAAAATTTTATAGAAAAGATGGGAAGAAATAAAAGAACATACTTGATAGTACTTGATTATTGTCACATAACCGTTATTTGATGACCATTAGGCATTTGTAGCCTCCAACTGTCCCATATAGCCAAGCGCTGGGGAAGGGCCAGGTACACAACCATAAAGCAGTTTAATTACCTTTCTAGATTTAAGTATTAAACAGGAAATTAAGGACTCTGGAATGCCAGCTAAGTGTTAAACAGGAAATTAAGACCTTGGGGGACAAACTCGAGACTTAAGATTCCTCTATAAAGCAGGCGGGCTTTGGTGGTGACACCAACTTCAATTTATTTTATTCTCATACAAATATGTTTTTAATTTGGGTTTAAAGTATATTTCAATTTTATATGAAATTGATGGTTGAAAATTTATACATTTGGATTTAAAGTTATTCTAATTTTATTTAAAATTGATGGTTGAAACTTTATAAATAGTATATATTTAGAGAGAAAACTTCGAAGGAAAATTCATAGAATGGATGATCTATTTAGTTAGAATTGAATCCTTTTCAATAGTCCATGGCCCACGATTAAGACCTCCACCTTTGGAACAACATGGAGCCCTACCCATTCTATGAAACTTTCCTTTTTACTTTGTAGACAACTGTAATTGATTTTGTTGCATTGGTGGGAAAATAAATAAACTCACATACAAGATTAGTGACCAGCATGTAACTGTAAATAAAAAACCATACATAACTTATCCACTAGAATCTCTATATCCAATTCAAAAACATAAAATATGTTGTAGATCAATGTAGTTAATTGATCTTCTTCAATTTCTTTCTTCCTCCTTATTCTTTAATACATATAATGATAAAAACTATTGTAACAAGATCCTCTACAAGAAAAAAACAATGAACACTTCTATGGTTTTTAGAATCCGCTATAGCAAGTTGTAGAGACTGTGATATTGGCATGAAGATCAACCTTAATCGAAGAAAACAAAACAAGAAAAATAGGCGATACCATCTGAGGGATTTAAACACAGATCAGACAAAGAGACACAAAACACAAAAATTTAAAAGAAGGATAGATCTATTGATATGAATATTTACTCAAAATATTAATAGCATCTGCAGCTGCACATAAAACTTGTGTTCATACATAAGCAACCTTGTTTTGTAGATTTTTTCTCCTTGCAAAACCCTCCAGACTTCACTTGAGGGTTTCTTCTTACACACCATTTTTTTTAGCAAAAAATAAAATACTAATGCCCAGCCGAATGATATCCTTGGAGAATACGTCAACCAACATGCAATACACATTTACTTGCCGAGCAAGGCAATCCTAAAACTAACAAGAGAAAATCACCGTAAAGATTTCTTTCAACTAACTGACTGATAGAATTAAAAAAAAATCAGCAAGAGAATAGCTAATCAAATCTTCTTATTGTCTAGCTGTCATTAATTAACATTTTCCAATACTCCCCCTTGATTATGAACAGCTGGAGATCATCAAAAATTGCGTCAAACTTGTCGAGAAGCTGCTGCAGCACTTCTAGAGCTATATAAGAACAGATTTTCAGAGCTGCAAACTTGAGAAAAATCACACACTCCTAAGCCACTTCGCAAATACTGAAATGTGCCTTTTGCCAATGGTTTTGTAAAGATGTCAGCCAACTAATCTTCAAAGCTGCAAAAATCAAGACAAATTTCTTTGTTATTTACAAGCTCTCTAATAAAATGATACCTCGTATCAATGTGTTTCGTTCTCTTGTGGAATACATGATTTTCTGACAATGCTATGGCTGAATTGTTATCACAGAATATTGTAGTGGCTTCCTCTTCCTCATGCATCAAGTCTTTCAACATCCCCTGCATTCAAATGGCTTGTAATGCGGCATTAGTGGCTGCCACATACTTAGCTTTAGCTGAAGAAAGAGTCACAATGGGTTGTTTCTTTGATGCCCATGACACAACACCTATACCAAAATGAAATGCATACCCAAAAGTGATTTTTCTATCATCTATGCCACCTCCACAATCACTATCGGTGTACCCAATAAGACTAAAAACATCTGAAGTGGAATAAAGTATGCCAAAGTCCTTTGTACCACTCACATACCTTAATATTCTCTTACCAGCCTACCAATGTAAGTCTTTTGGAGACTCCATAAACTTTGAAATGAGACTTAGACCGTACATAATATCCAGATTTGTGGCTGTTAAGTACATAAGGCTTCCAACCAGACTCTTTAATAGTGTATAATCCACACATGCTCCATCATCTTCCTTGCTTAGTCTCAATCCTGTCATAACTAGTGTTGGGGAAGCATTGCACTTTGCCATATTGAATCTCTTCAAGACTTCATTTGCATATTTAGATTGAGAAATAAATATACCATCATTGGATTGATGGACTTCAGTTCCCAAAAAATACCTCATAGGCCCCAAATCATTCATTTCAAATTCACTCTTCATCATTGATTTGAAGGAATCTATGCCAAGATCACCGGTAAGATTAAATCATCCACATACAAGAAAACAATTAAAATGTTACCTTGTTAATTGACTTTGATGTACAATGTTGGCTCACAACCGCTTCTTTGAAAACTATTTTGAATGAGATAGGAGTCAATGCGATTGTACCAAGCTCTAGGAGCTTGCTTTAATCCATAAAGTGCATTATTCAACCTATACACCTTGTCTTCACGACTTGGTATCTCATAGCCTTGTAGATGTTCCACATACACTTCCTCCTCTAAATATCCATTTAAAAATGCTGACTTCACATCCATTTGGTATACGGGCCACTTGTTGTGGGCAGAAATAGCTAGAACAGTCCTAACCATATCCAACCGAGCAACAGGAGCAAATGTCTCATTGAATTCTATACCAGGATTTTATGTGAAGCCCCTAGAAACTAACCTTGCTTTATGCTTTTGCAAATTTCCATCAGCATCTTGTTTAGTCTTATAGATCCATTTGACACTAATTACATCTTTGCCTTCAGGCATGTCTACCAACTCCCATGTTTGATTCTTCTCAATGGATTCAATCTCTTCATCCATGGCTTCTGCCCATATATCACTACTCACACCCTCTTCAAATGTTAATGGGTCATCTATATGAGAAAATAAGGCAAAACCTGAAAAAGAATTTGTAATATCAACATTATACAGCTCACTTAGACTCCTTGTTTTTCATGGCATCATGCTTGCTAGAGTTGGATCTGGAGATGAGGAACTAGTTGGCCTGCTAGAAGGAGTTTGCTGCTCTGTTAGTGTGGACATCAATCTTGAAGATCTCCTTGGTGTGAATGAAGGTGTAGCTTGAGCTACAAATTGTGGTGTTGTCCCGGGATTGGAAGGGGCTGTTGTTTGAGTTATAGTTGGTGTTGGAAAAACTTCATCTACCATGTTATCATGTGGAATAGCAGTTGCAATTTTGACAGTCCTCTCTATGCTTCCATCCCATGCTTCATCCTCCACAAACTGAACATCACAGCTGATTATAACCTTCCTTTTGATAGGATCAAACAATTTATATGCCTTTGTATCCTCTGAATAACCAACAAATATGTACATTTTTGTCCCTTATTATCTAACTTCTTCATCAACTCATCTGGAATATGTGCATATGCAACACAACCAAATACCTTCAAATGTGAAACACTATGTTTCCTACCTGTCCAAGCCTCTTGAGGAACTTTATTCTTCACACTCTTTTTTGGGAACCTAATCATGATATAAACAACAGTTGCTACTGCCTCAGCCCAATATTCATTAGGTAGATGTTTGGCTGCCATCATACTATAGCCATCTCCATAATGGTCCAGTTCTTCCTCTCCGCTACACCATTTTGTTGAGGTGAATAACGGGCTGTAAATTTCTTGTGTATGCCATGAGATTTACAAAAATTTAGGAACTCATTGGATATGTATTCACCGCCTCTATATATCCTTAGAACCTTGATGTAGTGGCCACTTTGCTTCTCCACAAGTGCCTTGAACTACTGAAAATAAGAAAAAGTAGTAGACTTGTGTTTTAGAAAATAAACCCAAGTTTTTCTTGTGAAATCATCAATAAACATAAGAAAATAATTATTGTCTCCTATAGACGGTGTTTGCATTTGCCCACAAATGTATGAATGCACAATCTCAAGTGGTGCTTTAGCTCTGTTTGACTTGCCAACTGGAAATGATTCTCTATGTTGTTTGTCCATGATATCCTTTACAAACTCTTTCTAGTTCTTCAATTAGCGGAAAACCTTTTGCCATGTTTTTCATATGTAGTAGCTTTAGCCCTCCAAAATTCAAATGCCCAAATCTAAAATACCATAGCCATGACTCATCTTTTACCACTAATTGAAAAGAAGCTTGATTTTCTACACAACAATCATTTTCTTCTTTAGAGTTGGGCTGAAATATTCTGGAGCTATCTATGGGTACTGCTGATTCTATATTTTGTACCTTAAATGCTGCTCTAGTATTTACATTTTTTGTTTCATGAACAGCTTGAACTATTTTTCCTTTCATATCTGGCCTTATTCTTAGTGGAAACATGCGGTTACTAGTCATCTTCACCTTGGCTATGATCTAATTGCTTGGAAACTTGTCCATAATTACACACTCATTGTTTTCCATATACACTCTATAGCCTTTTTGTACCAACATTCCAATGCTCATTAAGTTGTGTTTTAAACCAGCAACATAATATACATCAGGCATAACTTTTAGCTCCCCCATTTTGGTTAGAATATTAACCTCACCTTTACCGAAAACATCGACTTTGTTGTTGTTGCCAAGTGTGACATCAGTTTGAACTGATTCATCCAAGCTAGAAAAAAAATCTCTATTTCCTGTCATGTGATTACTACAACTTGAGTCTAAAGACCATATGTCACATGGGCTTTCTTGGACAACATTACACTCAACTGGAGAGTTTGTAGGAATTGTTTCAGCAATCTCAGTACATGCAATGAACATAGTGTCTATGGGTGTGTTACTTGACTGATTTGTACTTTGCTTCTACTGATCATATTATTTTTTCTTGCATTCATAAGCATAATGCCCAAAATTCTTACAATAATGGCATTGAATATGTGATTTGTCAAATCTCTGGCCACTTGGGTGAATGAAATTCTGATTTTGACCTCTTCCACAAATATTTGATGGATTGCTAGTACGTCCACCTCTAGGAGAACTTCTCCCTCTACCTCTAGGACTAAATCTTCCCTGGCCTCTTCCATGACTTATAGATAATTGCGATGAAAATGTATTCTCCAATGGAATGTGTGATCTATTTAGTCTATATTCATGATTGATAAGAGATGCGTGAAGCTCATAAACACTAAATTGGCTCAAATTTTTGGTTTCTTCCAAAGCTACAACTAAAGGATCAAACTTAGAAGGAAGACTCCTAAGTACCTTCTCAACAACTCTCCTATCCTCTATGACCTCTCCATGAGACTTGATTTGATTAATCAGACTGACAACATGAGTAAAGAAAGATTCTACTGAATCTGAGTCTTTCATTGACAAGTTTTCAAAATCTCTTCTAAGGAGCTATAAATTGGCATTCTTTACCTTATCCATACCTTGATAAGCAATCTATAATATGTCCCATGCCTCCTTTTCTTTCTTACTTGCTGCAACTCTTGGGAGTATGCTCTCATGCATTGCTTGATGAATGTAAAATAATGCCTTCCCATCTTTCTTTCTTTGATCCTTCAAGACATCCTTCTCTTCTTGTGTAGGAGCATTATATGCTGCCTGGTTTGCTGGTTCAACGTAGCCATTTTCCACTATTTCCCAAATGTCTTGAGACCTAAATAGGGCTTTCATGGTTAAGGACCAATACTCATAATTTTTTCTTGTGAAAATAGGGCTTTGCACATTGATAAGGGATGCACCAGAAGTAGAAGCCATTAACCTGGCTCTAATACTAGATGAGAGATTTAAACACAGACAAGACAGAGAGAGACAAAACATAGAAATTTAAAAGAAGGATAGATCTATTGATATGAATATTTACTCAAAATATTAGCAGCAGTTGCAGCTACACATAAAACTTGTGTTCTTACATAAGCAACCCTGTTCTGTATATTTTTTCTCCTTGCAAAACCCTCCAGACTTGACTTAAGGATTTCTTCTTATGCACACCATTTTTTTTAGAAAAAAACAAAATACAAACAAGGATAATGCCCAGCAGAATGACATTCTTGGAGAATACATCAACCAACATGCAATACACATTTACTTGTCGAGCAAGGCAATCCAAAAACTAACAAGAGAAATTCATCGTAAAGTTTTTTTTGAACTAACTGACTGACAGAATTAAAAACATATCAGCAAGAGAATAGCAAATCAAATCTTCTGATAGTTCAGTTGTCATTAATTTACATTTTCCAATACCATCACTGTTGTTTCTTGATGTCTCTAACCATATAGTCCATGAAGACATGATTACACCACCAAACCTTTTACAGTACAGCTTCCCCCATTCACATGGGATAACTAATTGTTCTATGGCTTCACACCAATTATGACAAGCAATTATTTAGTTTATAACTCTGACTAAAATCTTTTGAACAAGTGGAGTTTTTTTTGAAATTTGGAACTTGAAAAAACTTTTGTTAGAGGTTGCACAATCTAATTTTACTTCAAATACTGGCTGACTTCTTGAAAATTACCTGACTGGCTTTTATTTTTAGTACATATGTTAACTCTATGAAAGGAGTGTCTTTCTCTCAACTCTTTCATTGAATGTGATAACAAAAGATGGAAGTAATTTTTTCTTTGTTACAGTATATATTGTTGTATTTTAAAAATAGTTTGGTTGTCTTCTAATGTTAGTACATTATATATTAATTCTATGAAAGGAGTCTATTGTCACAATTTATGTTGAATGTGGTAACAAAAGATGGAGTATCTATCCAACATTTATCGACCTTATTATGTGTAAGGTAACTTTTATTTTTATTTTTTTCATTTCAAGGGAAGAGTGTCTAGTAGCTGTTATAGCTAACTCTGTATACCCTAAGCTCCAAATGGTATGTCAAATTTCAACAATTATATTGGTTGTCTTCATATGTGACTAAATTGGTTACAACTATTATTTTGGCATTTGGGTAGTTAAGATAAACATTGTGGGATTCGTTATATGTGTAAGGATTAAAAAGTGGTCATTTCACAGTCTCATCTAAAACATATTTCCTATGACCCCTTATTGCACGACTCGACTTGTTAGACTCCTATCTTTTCAGACTTCCATGCAATATTTTCACTTTTATTGACCGAGTTGCGATATTTTGACTTGTGTCACTACTTTATATTTTGTTATGCTTCTTGGATTTAGACTTTTAGTCGGTATTTTGATAGATTATATTCTCGACTATTGATGAATTTGTGTTGATCTCATGATTATAATGATGGTTATTTTGATGATGCTAATTGTGATGCTATAATTGATGCCTGATTTTATATATTACATGCATATATGTTGAATTATGATATAAAATTAGAGGAATTATGAGATAATTTCAATGAAATATGATGATTTTATAGATTATGATTTATTTTAGACACTAATCTCTTGTTTTTGTTTCGAGTGTGTCTGAGTGGTTGTAGGAAGAAGAGGTGAGGTGTGGTTAAGGTAGAGGAGGATAGCTCCTTGATAGTGGTGGGTATGGATGATCTGGGTCACACACACCACTTAGAGACAATATGCATTCTAGTATTAATTAGTACTTTTATCTCTCTTAAAACCTATGTGAATAAAGGTGGAATTTATTATTATCATCATATCTTGGGTGTATCATGGATATGTTGTATTAAAAGACAATAAAATGTATGTATATTTAGCTCTTGGTTTAGAAATCATACCAAATTAATACAATTGTAATCTTTCTCTTTTATTTTTTATATAACATTGACATTAAAAGTACAATGTAAGAGTTAAGAAAATGATATTAATATTTAAGGATGTGTAATTGATTTTATTAAGGAAGATGTGTGTTAAAAAAAATAGAAATAAATTCTCACACTTGCTGTGATGAACCTCATGGTATTCTTTTAAACCTTATTGGTTGATTTTATTGGGGAATATCCACAAACAAGAAATGGTTGAGAATGGGTAGTGGACATTAAATACAAGGTAAGAACCCTTGAAATGATACGAGCAACCTTCTAAAAATACTTTTTCTTCTTCTACAAAGAATGAAGATGGGGGCTATCTTCTAGAATGAGTTATAATTATGGGCCCGTAATTAGACTGGAATTGGCATTATCTAATTCCGGATAATGTTAAATTCCATGTTTGGGTCCATGAATAAAAATGGAATTGGAATTACAAAATTATCATTTTGCCCCGAAATGGGCATATCAATCTTCCACCTAAAGAGGTTGAATTAGAATTTTAATTCCAATTCCAATTTTTACAAAAGCAAATTTAATGTCTCGTCGGATCCGTGACCTTATAGATGTGTAAATGTGTGTATGTACGTATGTGCGTATATGTGTATATATAAACAAATGTGTGTATGTGTGTATATATACACACATGTATGTATATGTGTATAAATGTGTGTATATGTGTATATGTGTATATATATACAAGTGTGTGTATATGTGTAAATGTTTAATATACACAAATGTGTGTATATGTGTATATGTGTAAATATGTATATATACACATATGTGTGTATATATGTATATGTGTAAATATGTGTATATACACAAATGTGTATATATGTGTATATGTGTGTATATATACACACATACACACCGTATTCAAAAAAATTAAGAAATAAACAATTAAAACTATTTATGCATCTTCTCAGTCATCTTCCGGGTGAACCAAACAAGTCCAGCCCATATTTCAGAAATCATTTCTAGAATATGTATCTTCCAGAATTGTAACATCTTCCTGAATTGACCATATCCAGCATTTGGTATTCCAGCACCCAAACAGGCGCATGTGAATAGGGGAAAAACAACACTACGGGAAATCTGCAAAAAAACTTTGGATAAACTAGAAGAAGTCTGGAAAGGAGGAGCTATCTCTGCAAGCTTGATAAGAAAAAACTACCAGAGACTTCTGTATTTTCCAAGTTACGCCTCTTTTCTTCAACTTATTTTATTACTCTAGAGGATTGCGAACAAATGTCCATTTTTAATTCTAAAGAAAAAGATGATGGAAATCTGACTTCCTCTGCTTGCGTAGAATTGTTGTACGTTTACTTGAATTCCTCAATAGAATGTAAATTTCTAGACTCTTTTCTGAACATAGATTCATACTGTCTGTTATGAGAATGTTGACATTGGAAGGAAAAATGTAGATGTTCCACTGGGATTTTTTGTAGACCCGATTCATTCTGTCCTTTTGTAAGTTGTAACAACTTATTTCTATTGTTCCTTATCAGAAAGCATGATGTCGTCATGTAGATTAAATGACAAAATATTTTATCTCGGACCGTTATTTAATCCTTAGTTGAATGTCTCTAAATAGGGGTTGTGGCTACGATTTCATACTTATTCCGATATGTAATGTACATATTTAAATCTCGTCTACTTGCATTAGGATAGAACCCTCGACCACGACAACTAGATGTGCGGGGAAGCGTTTCGTCTTTTGAAGTATATTTAGTTGTTGAGCTGTGGTGGTTCTATATCTTTATACAACTAGTTTTATGGTTGTTGAATTTCTCGTACTCTCAAGAACAGTTATTATGTTGTGAATTACAATTGTTTTGTTAATAGACCTCATGTTCTAGAGAAGTTGACTTTAGGAATTAGTTTTGTAGATTCAATTATGTAATTGACCGTAGAGTACAATAGAATGACCTTGGTCTCTATTTTATTGTTTTGGCCAACTCCAGAATTTATGGGAAAACAAACAAACTTTGAGAAGCTATGAAATTACCCAGGCAATGGTAAGAGAAAACCCAGCACATGTACCTTATTTTCTCTGTTTTCAGATAGCTGCATTTTCTTTTAAATTGAAGCCGAAAAGTGTTTCCGCTATGCTTCAATGAAATGTTATTTAAAGGTGATAAATTTAGTTGAGGATTAATTTTTGTTATCCATACGCAGCTATATTGACAAACACGTTAAATTGATTTAGAACTAGTTGGGTATAAATACAATTGTATATGTTATGATTAGAATTCTTTTTCGAGGATCCACTATTTTTTCTTATTATGAATATTGAGTAAATATCAAAATGAACCTGTTAACATAAGTTCTTCTGGATACGACATTTTGGCGCAAGATTCCCTTGATTATTTTTGGAAATGTTGGAAATGAACAATTAAATCCATTGTGTACTCTGTTATCATTTTGTTGGAATTATTGTTGTTTGAGATGTTGACATTCATGTTTTATTATTGATGTCAACATATGTTTCAGTTGGATGCATTAGAAGATTTAGAAAGACCGGTTATCATACGAACATGCAAGATTGATAGCTGTGTATATACAGTGTACGGTGTTTCAGTATATGCAAGCATGGAGTGGTGTATAGGGAAGTATGTACACCTTATATCTAAGGTCGTTGGATTTTATATTGTTATTTATATTGAATGGATTGAATCCAATAACATTGTTGTGGATTGTAGTAGCAGGGTTGTTTTAGTTTAGTTTTGCATTGGTTAGAAGTTTCTTGTACATAGTTTTGTAAATCTTTTGTGTTCTTGTCAGTCATTGGCCTATCTAGGACTGAGTTGTGCCAAAATGGCTCCCACAAGAAACCTGACCGTGGAATCGTCACGGGGCTTTGGGACATGCTAGGGGAGCCTCTATACAATGTAAATATGTTTGCTGGAGGCCTAGAAGTGGCAGATGCTATTTTTGCAAGCAAGCTCTAGGCGAGTCTAGTGAAAGCCGACTAAGAGCTTGTAGTTGAAGCAGTGTGTTTGATTGTAGGAGTTTGAATGTGGAGTTTGATCTAAGTGGTTGGAAGGAGTCTTTGAATAAGTACAGAGACCGTTGAAGAGAATTGTAGCTTCATCAAGCCAAATGATGGCATTTTGAAGCCTAGAAATACTGACTAGTTATTGGAGTCCTAAAAAGCCCTAAAAGCCCTTGAATGTAGGAAGGACATGTACGATCAAGTTGGAGAAGGGGATCCTAGTGAATCCTAGATAACTCTGAAAAGGGTATTTGGAAGCTAGATTTTTTCAGTGGGTTGTTTAGAGATATTTTCCAAGAAAAGCCAAAAACCAGCTAATTAGGCCTAATTGAGACCTAATAGGCCTGCTAGGCTTTTTCGAGAAAGAACTTGAAATAAATGGAAAGGATATTGATACCCCAAGTCAAAGGGATCAAGAGGGAGTTATAAGTGGTGGTAGAAATCATTTGAACCCCTGCATACACATATCAAGGAAAGTTGACAAGAAGGAGCCATTGGATGAAAGCTAATGGAGATAGGAAGTTGGTTACTAAGTAAAGATAGACAGCATAGTGAAGTACTAGAGTTTTTCACCTTGAGGGGAGACATGGGAGAAGTACCAAACTATGTTGGAGACAACTTGGAGGATCCTCAGAGTTAGGGTTAGGATCTTGGAAGGATTAGGAGCTCGGGAAGTCTTAATCAAGCAAGTGCAAGAAAGCTAGGTGCATCTATCACAAGGCATGATATAGAGGACATGTAGGTTGAAGCTTACTACTTAAAGGTAAGATATAAATATAAGCAATGCTACCAAGAAGGACACACTATCTCTAGTAAGACCATAAATTATAAAAATTGAAATGAATAGGTCTCCAACCATGTAACTATCCTAGAATCGCTTTCTCAAGTGACTAACTTCATTAAAAACACCACACACACATATGTTGTCTCAAATTATGTCAAACTAAATGACATGATCAGAAAGCACATCCTCAAATCGATCTTCACAATTTACACTTTCACACTTGATATGTGTTCTCAATCTACTCTCAACATGCTAAAATGATCTTAATTAGGTCAGCCACAAATAGAGTAAACATGATTTAAACTAAGTACCAAATACAACTGTGTTAATTGTTGTCTACTTTGAGTGTTAAATTTGATCCAAATATATTATAACATGTCTTCCTAAGTCATTCCAAATAGTTCATACACAAAAAACATCCTCCAAAGTCAAAATCAAACATAACTTGTAGATAAATACTGTAGCATATAAATAGTCAGCCCAAAACACCATCTGATGCAAATAATTCAAAGTCGATTTTCATATGCCATGGTAAGATCCATAACAATATCTTAAAACAACCTCCAATACAATTTTAGATCAAAAGAATATGGTCCAAACAAAAAAATATACGAAGTTGGATAGAACATGATCCAAACAACAAAATATCAAAAGAATATGATCCAAACAAAAAAATATATAGATTCTTTGTTGACTTTAGATTTTGAACATGAGGCTTTATTCCTGGACTAATTTTCCATAAAACAGTTGGCCGTGCATTCATATCTATTTTATTCCAGTTTTCATGTTTGTTTTGGTCCATAGGTGTATCTTCTGTTGCTACCTCCCATAAGCCTTTCATTTGTAGAATCAATTCTATCTCACATTTCCAGCTAGCATAGTTAAAACCATCTAACTTTTCACTAAACCCAATATTAAAGGTCTCAAAAGTAACCATGGTGTTAGTCGTAGTACTTACTTTATGCTGTGTTAGTTATATTATGTGTAGCTGACGGTACTTAGTTACTACAGGACGACGGTTGGGAATCGGTGGTGAAGTTTGGTCACACCCCTTCGGGTTTATATAAGCAATGTACTTTCTATTCGAAATATGATATAGTGACTATTGTAAATGTACTGAAGTTATGGATGATTAATAAAGATTCTGGCATTCTCTTATCTATCTTATGTATTTGCATTTCCATACAATGTCTATGCATTAGTAAACTATGTTACCCTAGCGGGTAAACATTTGCCGATGCTGCCTAGACGTACTCGGGAAAGCAAAAAAAAAAAAAATTTGATGTGCTGATTATTGCCCTGTGGAGAAGTGAGCAAGGAATTCATGCCAAATCAATTGAATAAAAATCAAAAGAAGGAACTTGAGGAGGAAGAAGCCGCTAGAAAAGTTCTACTCGCACAACAAAAAATCTAGCGAAGGGAGAGATACAGAAGCGACGCTGAAGGACTACCGAAGGTATTAAGTGAAGGTGAGGGTCTGGAGGTATCTGACCAGGAGGCCAGGAGAACTACCAAGGACCTCTTAGAGGAAACAAGGAGCTTGTTTGGGTCCTTAACCTTAACCCCACGGACGGAAGCAAGAGAAGCTCGAAGGAAGGAAAAGGAGGAAGCCGCATGGAGGGAGGCTCTAGATACCGTTGCCGCCATGAGTATCAAAATGACCGAGGAGCATGGGTATCATAGTATCCCACTAGGTCTGGACAATTCCAATAGTTCAGGGACATCAAGTGGTACGGTACCAAACATTTTTGGGGTACTGATGCTAACAGTACCATCCCAGCCTGTAACACAACCGATGCTGCAAACATAGTCGGCGCCAAAATTTCACGGAGATGGAAAGGAAGATCCAGTACGACATTGTCATATGTGTGAGACAATCTGGTTTTCAAATGGAGTCACCGACCAGGCAGAATGGGTGAAACAGTTTCCCGCCACACTCAAAGGGGTAGCCATCGACTGGTACTCCGATGTGGACAAAACAAAGGTGACAACTTGGGATGAATTCAAGAAAGAATTCTAGAAGGATTTTTGACTCCTGAGGGATGACAATGAAATTATTTCTGAGATATACGCTACCAAACAAGGCAAGAAGGAGACTGTGCGGGCCTACAGCCGTCGACTGAAGGAGTTAGTCAGAAAAATGGAGAGCCAGCCAGCGGATGGCTTGAAGAAAAGATGGTTCGAGAAGGGCCTAAAATCTAACCTACAAAGAAAAAATGAAGATAGTGCCCCCCACCTCATATGAAGATGCCTATAATTGGGTGATGAACTTGGAGAGTGAACAAAAGACCTCCAAGAAGAAAAGAAGCAAGTCTTCTTCGGATGAAGATGACACTGCGAACGATGACAGTAGCAGTGATGACAAGTTAAAGAAAAAAGTCATGTACTCCAAAAGGACATGGAGAGAATGATGAAGGAGTTCAAGACCATGAAAGGGGGTACCAACAAGGGGGAAGATGACATGTGGTGTACGGACTATAAGGAGAGCAGCCATACAAAGGGGTCATATCCCAAAAATGAATTGTGTGACATTTTCTAGATCATAGGCCATTCCACCAAGGAATGCCCATACAACATGAAAGTGAGAAATAAACAAGTGCTATTTACCCAAGAGCAACCATCTACATCGGGCAGGTACGGAGGCAACCAACGTGGTGGTGGAAGGGGTAGTAAAAACAACACCAAAACCAACAAAAGGAGTCGAATACAATATGACTCCAAGGGTCGGTCGGTGATCCAGTGCTGAGCTTACAATCAATGGGGCCACTTTGCAATGGACTGTGACAAGGGCAACACCCTGCAGAAGCTGTGCCGCTGGTGTGGTCTTGGCAACTACGAGGATGCCAACTTCCCGAAATCTGGCATTAATTGGCTACATATAGATGGAAGCACGAGTACAGTATTGACCGTCACCCAAGGGCAAGCAAAGCATGGCAAGAAGAATCATAATCACAGGGGCTAAAATAAAGCCCCTACCAACACACTAAAAAATTTATATTATTTTGCCTCGATGTTGACCTTCTTATGAACCAAACAAACAAGGACTTTGAAATTAAATTTGTGAATAAAAAATCTAAGAGAGTTTCATCAAAGTCTTCGCAAATTACAATCTAGCCATTTTATGCTTTCGCCTTCTCCAATACTCTGCACCATGGAAAGATACACGTATATTCAAATAACACTTTGAAGAAGTTCAACCCTTCAATACCGTTGAATACATTATATGAATAAAAAACTGAAAGTAAATATTGTAGCTGAAGAAAAATGCTACTAAAATCCAAGCCCCATAATGTAGAAAAACGTAAATTCCAGCAAGGGAAAAACTATCAATAATAATGTGAATCCTCTATGAGAATTTCAGGCACAACACTCACTAAATAGTCACATGGCTCCAACAGGTGCAAAAGAAACCCAAACCATAGATGAAACTCAAGCTCAAATCTTAGCAAATTGTCAGTACCTAGATGAACAATTTCGATTAAAGATTTCTTCGCTACAATTCACCACAACCCAGAGTTAACAGACAGAAAAAAAACTATTCTCTAATTCTCTCTGAATTGCATAACCATGCTTTCCAATGGGTGGAGGGTGACCACAGAGTCGAACCTAAGCACCAATAAAGCTACAGTTAGTGTTTGGATTGACACTGGCAACAACTTCAAAATGTAGTCTTGGTTGATCTAATAGGGGGATCCTTTCTTATGCTAATTGATAGACACCACTTCAAACAGTCATGCCCATCTACTGCAAACAATCATGCACAACTAACATAATAGAAAAAGGTAAAATATTGCACGCTGCCACACTCCAATCTTACCCTTGGGCTCTGATACCATGAAAAAAAGCCAAATACAAATAAGAAGGAAGTAAGTAAGTAGAAGAGAACAGTCAAATATGAGTACTGATGAATACAGGCTCAGGATTCTATTTATAAGTAAAAATAAATTAAAATGTGTGCCAATTACAGCCTGCCTTAGCTGAAAATTTATGGCTGAGAACATGGAGTCTGCAACTACATTGAAGAGTGCATTAGACGACTACATTAAGCAACCTTATAATTAATTTATTCTGACAAGAGCTAAGTGAGGCAAATGTTTTGCTTATTTCACACTAATGTCATTATGTACAATGAGAAAAGACTAAACCTTTTTATTATTACTTGAAATATGGTAATAAACAGGTACATTTTTTTGTTAGATTGTAATACACAGACAATAGTTATTTTTAGATTTTGTCATCGTACCCATAATAAAACGTCATATGAAATATTTAAACACACGTCTTGTTGGACTACGATTTAAAACATATAGAAGAATTAAATGAAAATTACATTAGAAATTCATTAAATAGTCATAATTGTAGAAAAACCTAAAATTAAACTTAAAACTATGCAACAAAATAGAGCCTAAAGCCCTCATGGGCCATGTTGCATTCACTTAGTAAAGAGAAAAGTTGAAAGGAAGAACAAACAGACACACAATGCTTGTGAATCTATGTTCACCATGTAAACATAAAATGGATGAACTATAAAATCCAAAATGTTTACCTCGTAAACAAAATTATTTTCAAGCCGGAGAAAACTATTTCAAGTATCAGGAATAAAATTGCTTTGCTAGAAATTTACAGTACTAAGAATTCAACGTTTTCGCAAGACATTTGCAATAACAAGCGAAAAATTATAATGAACATTTACAGAAAAACACATGTATCTGAGGAAAATTTTACAGAAAAGATGTGAAAAAAGAAACTTACATTATTTTCAGAAAATAACACGTATCCAAGTAAACTAGTACAGAGAAGATGCAAAGAAAAAAGAAACTTAAAACATTTTAATTAAAATCACACATATCGACTAAACTTTTATAGAAAAGATGGGAAGAAAGAAAAGAACATACCTGATAGTGCTTGACTATTGTCACATAACCGTTACTGAATGTGATGACCATTGGACATTTGTAGCCTCTAAATGTCCAATATAGCCAGGCGCTGGGAAGAGCGAGGGACACAATCCTAAAGAAGTTTAATTACCTTTCCAGATTTAAGTGTTAAACAAGAAATTAAGGACTCTAGAATGCCAGTTAACTGTTCAACAAGAAATTAAGACCTCAGGGAGCAAACTTGAGACTTATGCCTCCTCTGCTGATCATGCGGGCTTTGGGGTGAACTCCAACTTTAATTTATTTTATTCTCATACAAATATTTTTTCGATTTGGGTTTAAAGTATATTTTAATTTTATTTGAAATTGATGGTTGAAAATTTATATATTTGGGTTTAAAGTTATTCTAATTTTATTTGAAATTGATGGTTGAAACTTTATAAATAATATATATCTAGAGAGAAGACTTAAAAGGAGAATTCATAGAATGCCTAATGTATTAAGTTGCAACTTTCCTTTACTTTCTAGACAACTGTAATTGATTTTGTTGCATTGGTGGGTAATTAATTAAACCCACATAAAAGATTAGTGACCAGCATGTGAGTGACAATAAAAAACCATACATAACTTATCCACTAAACTCTGTATATCCAATTCAAAAACAAAAAATATGTTGTAGGTTAATGCAGTCAATTGATCTTCTTCAAATACTTTCTTCCTCCTTAATCTTTAATGCTTATAATAAGAAAAACTACTGCAACAAGATCCTCTAAAAGAAAAAAATAATGAGCACTTCTATGGTTTTTAGAATCCTCTATAGCAAGTTGTAGACATTGTGATATAGGCACGAAGATCAAGCTTAATCAAAGAAAACAAAACAAGAAAAATAGGAGATACCATCACGGTTATTTTTTTATGTCTCTTACCATATAGTTCATGAAGACGTGATTACACCACCAAACCTTTTACAGTACAGCTTCCCCATTCACATGGGATAACTAATTGTCATGTGGCTTCACACAAATTATGACAAGCAATTATTTCATTTGTAACTTTGAATAAAATCTTTTGAACAAGTGGAGATTTTTTTGAAATTTGGAACTTGACAAACCTTTTGTTAGAGGTTGCACAATCCAATTTTACCTCAAATACTGGCTGACTTCTTGAAAATAGTCTGCTTGTATTTTATTTTTAGTACATATTAACTCTATGAAAGGAGTGTCTTTCTCTCAACTCTTTCGTTGAATGTGATAACAAAAGATGGAAGTAATTTTTTCTTTTTTATAGTTTGATTTTCTTCTAATGCTAGTCTATGAAAGGAGTCTATTGTCAGAATTTTTATTGAATGTGATAACAAAAGATGTAGTATCTATCCAACATTTATTGACCTTCTTGTGTGTAGCATAACTTTTCTTTTTCTATTTTTTTGTCTCAACGGAAGAGTACCTAGTAGTTGTTATAGCTAACTCCGCATTCCCTAAGCTCCAAATGGTACCTCAAATTTCAACAATTATTTTGGTTGTCTTCATATGAGACTGAATTGGTTACAACTATTGTTCTGGCATTTGGGTAGTTAAGACAAAAATTGTGGGATTCGTTATGTGCGCAAGGATTAAAAAGTGGTCATTTCATAGTCTCATCTAAAACATATTTCCTATGGCCCCTTATTGCATGAGATGAGCTATGAGACTCCTATCTTTTAGGAATTCCATGCAATATTTTGACTTTTGTTGACCTAATTGCTATATTTTGACTTGTGTTGCTACTGTATATTTCGTTATGCTTCTTGGATTTAGACTTTTAGTCAGCATTTTGATAGATGATATTCTCGACTATTTATGAAGTTGTGTTGATCTCATGATTATAATGATGGTCATTTTGACGATGCTAATTGTGGACCCGTACGCGTCTTGAGTACAATTTTCTTAATAGCAATTTAAGATGTGCAACTGGCATTCTTAATACCATCGTTCATTGTACATTTGTTTCTAGATTTTAGCTTGAACAACATCAGATGAGGGTTTTGTTTCAATTCTGCAAACTCGATTTTGTTTGAATTCTGCAAAGTGGCTTTTGTTCTGGGTACGTCTAACTTCTCTCTATTACAAAATCATCTCTGTTGCATTTTGGCTATAGATTATGATGTGAAATTATTCAATTTCAGCAGACAATTGATAATTTTTCAGATAGTGAATTGCTTTAAAAATATGGAGCCCTCTTTTGTGGTTAAATTTGACTAAAAGAGGGGTAAATTTTTTATTGAAAGCTAAAGAGAACAATACAACAAAGAGCTCTAAGGAGCCATATCCTGAACAACAAGTTGATCTAGCTTATGAGATAAATCAGGGGGAAGGAGGCTCTGGTTAACAATATTCCAGCCCTGCCCATGCTTAGAAGCCTATTTAGCTAGGCATTCAACAACACCATTCCACTCACGGGGGATATAAGTAAAAGTAACAGAGTCAAAAGACCTGCACAACTAGAGAATTTGCTTAATAACCAAAGTCAGCTGCCAGCAAACTTCAGAAAACTCTTGTCTATTCAGTAAATTCATAATAACTTGTGAATCAGCTTCACTGATAATACTACACCATCCATGCATGCAACAATGCTCCATAGCCACCAGGATGGCGACGGCCTCCATGAGATTGTTGGTATGAACTCCTTTGTGAGTAGAAAAAAGAAACTAGACATCTCCAAAACTACTGCGCCCAACTCCCCCAATACCAGCAGGACCAAGATTCCCTTGGGAGGAGCCATCGGTGTTGATTTTAATAACTCCAGGCAGAGGAGGAGTCCAACGCCCCTCATGATTAACTCGCTGAAAATGATGTTTGGCTCTACTACCATAGCGGTGGGTAGCTGACAGAGGAGCTCCACCGTGGAGAGGAAAGGAGAAGCGAGCACAAATATCCACCTCTCCAGGATCCAAACCACCCATCCCCTCAAACTTTGTCATAATAGTCTCATGGAGGGAATGAACAATTTTCCCCCACAAGTGCAAGACTCCAACCTTAACATCCAGAAAGATTCTCCTATTCCTTTCCAGCCAAACATGCCAAAGAATGAAGGAAGGGCCAATAGCCCAAGCACTCTGTAGAAAAGAGGACTTAGAAGGTGGATGCCCCAATCTAACCCAAAACTCAGACAGAGAAGAAACATGCCAGCACGGGCGGCCCCACGCAAACCACCAAAAGTGCCAAATCTGCTTGACAAAGGAGCATT
>MU214859.1:238687-296871 GCA_018584345.1 Thuja plicata | reverse complement strand
AGGCACACGTTTAAAAACATGTACCCCTTTCTTAAATGTAATAAATCGACATTAAAAAAATGAACTTTTTAAAAAAACAAAAAAAAAAAAAAATTTAAAAAAACGGGCACCCATTTTGAAAAAAAATGGGTACCCATTTTTTGAATTTTGGATTGGGTGTCCGAGGCTAAGACGGGTGCCCATTTTTTTCAAAACGGGTGCCCATTTCTAGCGGTAGTTTTCAAGCCCACAAGACTTCCGCGGAATTGACACTCAACTTCTTGCACTTACCCTGTGATTAAATATTTGTCTATGGTTTTAGACCTGTTAAGACCAAAAAATATCACCCTAAATCCGGCATTAGGGCATACTAATATCTCATGGTAACAATGGAAACCTTCCTGAGTTATGGGAGGACTCTGATTAAGACAGAATCTCTGGATTATAGGCCGGTACCTATTTGATTTGGAATATCACCTATGACTAAATTATGATCGGGGAAAAGGGGAAAAGATGACTAAAACTGAATAAAATGAACTAAAAAGGTGATACACCAAAGCTTGATTCAGATTTGTCAGAACTTTAGACCCACACCTATAGGACATACATTACTAAGATATGCAATAACATTCACTAATCAACAAATAGGCTTACTTAAACGTCACTATTAGGGTTTTCACCACAAATAGTGAAAATTCTTCCAACAAACATGCAACTTATGTAAAAGGTTATATTTCACAACCTAGAATAGGAATTAGATTAATTCTCTAATCTATGCTGCAAAACACATTATGCTTAAGTGTAGAAAAATTGAAAGGAATGATAATAAAAACTCAAAAAGATGTATGAATAATGGGGACAAGATTTATTATCTTCAAAATCAGTAAGATAGTTACATGAGAAAGTACAAAAAATGCCAAGGAATATGTGCATTCACTTGAACACAATCTGCATAAAACATGAACTGATAGCCAAAAAATGAAAGAAAAAAGTGGAAAGGAACAAAAAGCTCACTAAGACACCTTCTTCCTAAATTTTGAACCACTAAACTGAACAAGAGGCTCAGCTATAAACCCTCTCAAGGCCAATTTTGAAAATGAAATCCCCCCAAAGCTCTCTCCAAATATATAGAAAACCCTAAATCTAAGGCATAATCCATGCCTTGACTTATGCCCCTAATGTTGGCATTTTTGAAAATTAGATTTCTTTACAAAATACATGCCAACATATAAAAATTACGTCAAACCCCTAACAATACATATAACCTAACCACCCACAATATATGAAAACCCCTAACCCATGATATAAGTTGACACCCTCACTAAGGTCAACATGACCAATCTCGTTGCAAAAATATCTCCATCCATCCTGGCATGAGGTTGAGTTTTCATTGCAGTGGGATGTGGTCATCGTGCACTGCAGTCTGCAAAGGCATTAACTCCACTCTAACAGTAGATTTCAAATCCACCAAAACTTGGCCATATGCATTGTTTTTGCATCTCGTTTGCTTTTTGCATTTGGTGAAGATGTTAGGTTTTTGAAACCCTAAACTTGTGGCACTACCATGCTGTGATTGTGGCCTTGTTTTGGCTCCTCTTTTGTTGATCTATGTTTGGATTGTCGATCTAGAAGTTGCAATTGTGATGTGGTTGATGCGTTGTTGTTCTTTGGGCTCTTCTTTGATCTCTAAGCTTAAAAATAACTTCATCTTTGTCTTTTGTGCGTCTCTATCTGCAACTAGTAATGTGCATTCATGGAGCTCGGGCTCCAACTGGAAGTGAGTAATGTTTTAAAAAGCTTAGGCTCTCTGCTGCTTATGGCACTCTAGTTAACAGAACTCAGGCTTATTGCATGTTAAGAACTTGGGTTATCTATAAAGAATAAAGAGTTTGGGCTCTGTCCACCATGAGATCTCATTTTGGACTAGAGTCCAATGCCATAAATTATGGCACTCTCCATGCATCTTCATCGAGCTCAGGCTCCACCGTGGCTTCTCTGCATGTAACTTACAGATAAGTTACTCTCTTCTTTACTAGGAATTTACACTCTGTCTTTATGATTTTTGAACACTTGAGTTCACTCCAGTCGATGTTTACCATGATTTGTTGCTTCACTATGTTCATTACAATGATATTTAGGGTTTTTTCGATCTGGGTATCCCACTTTTATTGCAAATAAATCTGGGTTTTGCTATTACTTTTCTCTTTTGACTCCACCATATCTGTTGTTTCCTTTTCTTCATTATTTTTCCCAAAACATCCACATAAGCTATATGTTGTGTCTCTAAAAATCAAGCTTTATGTACATTGATGAATGTTGTTTATTATTGAGAAAGTTGTTGGCTCGTTAACATTGGTAATCCACTGTTGATAGTAAACACATCCAAGAGCTGTCTGTTGTTGTAAGCGAGAGATGAACTCAAAATTTTTGTTGCCTCCACTGAATGTTAAAACCATGGCTTAGATGATACCGCCACCATATCTGAATGTTGTTATACTCTATGGATGCCATGCTATCTTTGTGTATAATGTCACCACTGGATGTCTACATATTTTCTTTTCATATGTTGTCTTCATGTTCACTTACATTCATGCTTGAACACCATCGTTGTCTATTAAAACCATGCTAATTTCTATGCATAATGTCAATACTATATGTTTACATCTTTGCTGAAAACTGTACTCCGTCATTATGTATGAAAATTGCAATATCATAACAACTGGTGTTTTTTTTTTGTAATCTATCTTCTTGACTGTAATAAGAGATTAACACATGGGGTTCGAGTAAGGGCTCATGACACCTGTGTGCAACATTTGTGAAATAGAGCCCAACCATTGCATATGGATATTTTCATTTAAATTTGCACAGCTCGATTATATATATGCATATTGATTTTGAATTACATACTGTTTTTCAAACATGAATAACAAAATGAAATCATAGCATTTCCATATAAGCACATACACTATTATGTAAACATGCAAAACCATACTTCTATTACCTTCCATTGTTGCACAAAACACTGTATTTCAACTCATTTGAACATATACATGGCAGCATTAGATAATAACATCATCACACTGTTACTCACTTCTTATTTTGTACATGGAAATGTCTTTAAAACATGAATAACAACCTTACCTTCCCTTTTTTATTATGCACTGCAACAACATTATCAACATCCAGTTGGCTTTTAACAATAGTATTGTTTATTTGATCATCTCTTTGAATATGTATTGAACATGTGTAATAACAACATCATTTGTTTTTCATTCTTGATTAATAACAGTGCTACAAGTTTTCCCTTTGAAGAAAAAACTATTTTGTTCAATTCTTGTATATGTAATGCATATCTTAAAAGACGTCACTGTTGAACATGAATATTATCTTTCATTTGATTGCAGGAATGTATATCACTATTTTTTTATTGTGTTTCTCTCTCATTCAAACATACTAATCTTTATAACAGCATTAGGATAAACTATTGTGATGATAACAGTGTTTGAACTATGAATATGCATTTCTCAATTTAATCCAATGCAATTGGTTCTTCTGTATATGCACTGTTTTTCTATTTTCTCATCGTTATGCACTGTTATTTGATAACATTGATATGATCATTCATTCTATTTCAAACAACATTTTATTTAATCTTTGCTTGTACAATAATGAAATATAGTGTTACCTCATTGTTTGATTTGAAATTTTGTTCTTTGTAATTGGTCATCCATCTCAATATGGAACATCCATCTTTTAGGGCATCCTTTCATTTCACATGCACCTTCTAGCAGCATTACTATACTCTACATTTTGTATCAATAGTACCAACTTGTAACAACATGCTTGCATGTTGTACCAGCCTCTATGAACTGCATCTGCTTCTTCTACATCTTCTCATTTATGAACTCATGAGTTCCTAGCTTTCTTTGATAATGCATCTTATGAGGTTCGAGCACAGGCTCATGACACTCATTGCATTTTTGTAATCTGCTGCTAGTGACCACATAGATCATGTTTCTTTCTGCATTTTGTATACACTCACCATAAAATCAACATGTTTGGTTAGTGTACATAATTAACCAATCAATGTTTGTGTGTGAGGGCCATGTGAAATGAAATTCATGCGTGAATGTTGGTTTATTGGTTGTGTTTACGATCTTAACATGTTGATGTTCTGAAAAATATTTCTCAGCTACAGGAGCTAAGTCCCTTTGATTCAGATTTATGGTTTTACAAACAACTTTTTGAATAAATCATAATGATAACAATATATAGCAAAAAGGTTTCATGGAGTTATGTCCCTTTGATACTTTTATTCAGTTGATGTAGATGCATACTTTGTTGTTGTATGGATGTTATTGTAGATTTACAGTTCTGAAAGATTGATTGTTGTATGCTATTTTGGTTTTCATGCATTTCTTAGATCCAATTTGGATCTAACACTTTTATGTTTTCATCATGTAGGATAGGACCCTAGACCTAGAATGCAGAACTGAGAGGAGGACTTGGACATAGGACATACATGAAGAGTGGACAGAGGACAGACAACCAGCTACCATATCACAAAGTCAACTTTTAGATGGAAATGCATTGAACCCTACTCATGCTTCTATTGAATGCTTAATTTTCTTTAATTACCTCTAAGTTTCAATATGAAAAGATGTAATATGGAAGAAATACCTTCTTACTTCATTTAGTTTGAATGCACAATGTAATGATCAATTATAAATTTTAAAATTTGAAATATGATCAAAACTTAGAGTATAGTTTAATCTGATAATATGAATGCAATGGAAAGGTATTTCATTTTCCTTATCTGAATAAAAATGTCAAAGAGGTGTACCTTTATGAAATTTTATGTTGTTTATGATTTTCATATTGCAATGTCTATAATTAGGGTAATAATTCTAGCGACCTCTACTTGATGTCTGCCTGCTAGACATGATTTTTGGACCTTATCCCTAGTGAAATGGAGTCAAAACCTAGAATATACAAATGCAGCCTTATTGAAATGAAAATCCAACATAGAACTAGCACTCATGCAACCTATCTAGGACCTATGCAACCTAACTAGGATCTTTGCAACCTAAGTAGGACCTTGTGCCTATAAGGACCTTGTTCCTAGAAGGCACTTTATTGAAAATGAAACCTAAATACTCCTAGTGCTTGATAACACTTATTGAAATGAAACTAAAACTGAAAGTACTAACCCTCAAATAAGAGCTTGAGGAGGATTCTATTGACTAGGATGGGAAAGATCTCTCCATCTATGGTGGATATCTTAAATAAATTTTTCTCTTTGCACTTAGTGACGACAAATGGGCCTGACCAAAAATTATCAAATTTATCATGCTGCCCTGGTCTGCTGTTCGGTACATTCCATTTAAGAACTAGGTCACCATCTTTGAACTCTTTAGGTGTTTCCTTCTTATCAATAGAAATTTTAGTCTTATTCTGCCTTAGCTCAATATTCCTTAAGGTTGTGCTCCTTTTCTCTTCTAGTTGTAACAATTCAACATATCTCAACTTAAGAGGATCTTCCTCTTCAAATAGCATCATCTAATCAGCCAATTGTAGGGCTAGAAACTCAGTATAAATTGGTAACCTTGCTTCCTTACCATAAACCAAAATATAGGGTGAGCTATCAGTGATATGTTTTAGTGTAATTTTTTCTAGCCATAGTGCTGCCTTGAGTTTTGAATGCCAATCCCTCTTGTTCTCCTATAGAATCCTTTTGACAATCCTAATTAGGTTTTTCTTAGTAGACTCGGCAAGACCATTACCCTGGGGTTAATAGTTAGATGATGTATTTAGATAAATCTCATTTTTAATAGCCTATTCAGGTATTCTAGAACTAAAAAAATCCAACGCATTATCTGAAATAATTGATTGAGGTACCCTGAACCTGGTTATAATATCTTCATATAAGTTGAGAACAGTAGATCCAGTTGATTCCTTCAATGCAATAGCTTCGGTCCATCTTGTAAAGTAGTTTGTAGGGGTCAAGATCCATTTATGACCTAAACTAGAATTAGGGTTAATGGGGCCTATGAAGTCCACTCCCCACTTGATAAATAGTTGTTCAAAAATGATAGGCTTTAATGGAAATACCGCTAGCCTTTGTTTTCCTATAAAAAGAGCACATTTTTTATGGGCATCCTTAAATAGATCAGGCCAATAATAACCTACCCTTAATATTTTCCAAGCTGTAGTTTTAGGATTGAAGTTTCCTCCACATGATCCATCATGAAATTAAGATAAAATTTTTCTTTGATGAGCAATATCAATGCATTTTAGCAACATTCCAGAATAGTCTTTTCTATAAATCATACCATTTATCAAAACATAAGGGATAGATTGCAATATGAAATACATCCTTTATCTTTATCAAGATCAGTTGGACATTGTCTAGTTTGCAAAAAATTGCTAATATCAGTCAACCAATTTATTGGTTGATCATTAATTACAGGATGGTCTTGAAGTAGGACAACCTCCTCATTATTGTTTTCAGCTTTTTCTTCCTTTTCTACCATTTGAGCACACAAACCCTTTCCTCTAAAAAGATTGGTTACATGAATATGTACATCATATTCCATAACTTTTCTGAGCCATCCTGCTCTCTTTTCATTTACATCTTTGTTTAACAAAAAATCTTTAATGCTAGGATGTGCAACCATTAGATGAACTGTATTTCCAGCAACAAGATGTTTAAACTTCTTTAAAGATTTAATAACAACAAGTACATGTTTCTCGACAAAACCATACCTTTTTTCATACTCATCCATTCCTTTTCTGAAAAAGGTAATTGGCTACTCTATATTGTCATCATTCTTCTGCACCAACATAGCTAAAATGGTATCATAGCCTCCAAAAGCATATAGAATAAAATCTTTCGTAAAATCAGGATTAGCTAATGTAGGGATTGATGATAGGTCAAGTTTGACATTCTCAAAACTTGATTTTCCTTCCTTAGTCCACCTAAAAGGAACATTTTTCTTTAGCATTGCAATTAAGGGCTTAAGTAAATTAGCAATATCTGGAATAAAGCTCCTAACAAAGTTAATTCTGCCAATAAAACTTTGCAGCCCCTTTTTATGTTTTGGCAATGATAAATCTACAATCGTATGGATCCTTTCAAGATCTATTGTTGTACCCTCTTTTGAAGCTTGGTAGCCTAAAATCCTACCCTCATGGATGCAAAAAGTGTTTTTTAGGATTAAGAGAGATTCCAAAATCTCTGCATCTTTGAAGTACTTTCCTTAAATGGCCTATATGGTGATCTCCAATCTTGTTGTAAATAGTAAGATCATCTAAGTAAACCAAAACAAATTTATACACTAGATTCTTAAAATCCATGTCCATAGCCTTTTGGAATGTGGCTCCTGCATTTGATAAATAAAATGGCATTCTTTTGTATGTCATTATTCCCCATTTAGTGGTAACAGTTGTTTTAAACTGATCTTCCTCCTTCACTAATACTTGATTATAACCTGAATAACCATCTACAAGGGAAAATATTACAGAACTAGAGACATACTGTAAAATTTGTTACATGGATGGAAGAGGTTTTCTATCTTTCAAAGATACCCTATTAAGGTCTCTAAAATCTACACATAGTCTAATCTCCCCATTCTTCTTCCTCACAGGAACTAGATTTGAAACCCAAGATGTATGTTTGATTGGAAAGATAATCCCACTATCCAGCTGTTTATTTAGCTCCTTGAGCATTAAGAGCTCTAATTTGGGGTTGATTGGCCTTTGTCTTTGCCTCATTTGGCTAGAATTAGGCTTTAAGTCAATGGTATGTTTGGTCAATTGAAGTTCAAACCCTTTCAAATCAGCATAATCCCAAGAAAAAAAATCATTGAACTCTTTGAACAAAGCAATAAGAAGCTCCTTATCTTGAGGTGAGTTAACTTTACCAACCTTTAAGAACTTGTCTCATAATATTTCAGCTCTTCACAATGATATTCCTTGATGAGAATGCTAGTTTTGTTCTTCATAAACTGATCATCAGAGTTGAAGATGGACACCAAGCTAACTAGTCCTTTAGGAAGCTTATTGGACTTTAATTGTATGATTTGGTCCTCAAATTGTTGTCTTACTTTGTTTTCCTTAGTAGAAACAAAACCATCTTCTTCTGTCATAAAACTTAAGATCTGCTCATGAGTATTGAAAACCTACAAATTAATTTTATTATCTAGAATAGATGGCCTAACAACAATCTAAATATGGGATTCATCAGTATTTACACCTTTATTTGTAGAAATTGTGACTTGAGCACCAATAGAATCTAACCTATCAGCATGATGGTTTTTACTTCTAGGTACAAAAGTCAGATTGAATGCATCAAATTCTGCTAGAATATCTGAGATTCTAGATTTATACAACTTTAAGAGATCATTTTTTATAGCATTCAGACCTCTCACTCGATTTACCACCAATTCACTATCCCCAAATGCCCTCAAATAGTTAACATTTCTCTTTCTTGCCCAGTCCAAGCCCTGACGTAGACCTTCATATTCAGCCACATTGTTAGAACAAGGAAATGATAATTTGAATGAAGCATAATATTTGTTACCATCTAGTGACACAAGCATAATCCCTGCACTAGCTTCATCCTTGTTTCTAGATCCATCAAAATATAAGTCCAAAAGTTGATTAGGCTATTCTGAATCAACATCATGTGATTTTATCAAGTTAGGCATAACAGGATCAGATTCAACAATCATATAATTACCAAAACTGGCATCATAAATAACACTATCTTGGCTGGTAAAGGAATTTCTAGCTACCCACTCATCCAACAAAATATCAGGGATGCATTCAATTTGAGTATCAAAGGCTATATAATCTTTAAGATCATCAGCATCTATGATCACGCAATTAGCATTAATAGGGCTTGGAATATATGGCTCTATGTTATCTTTGGTCAATAATTCTAATTTTATGGTCACTTTTGCACCATATCTTGTCCTAAATAGAATGTGAGACCAATCAGATGAGAAATATCCTCCTACCTTTGCAGTGAAATCTCTAGATAAACATAGGGCAAAATAAGGAGGCAGATCTATAACATAGATGTCTTGCTGAATAGAGAAACTTGGGCAAGCATGCAGGGTCAAACTTGCATTTTTTACAACACCTAAACTGTGAACTAATGAACCATCTAACTAAATAACTCCTGTATCAAGAGGTTCATACTTTAAATCAAGTAAATCAGCAATCTTCTTGGGCATTACCATGCTGTTTGGACCACTATCAACTATGCAATTATACATAATTTATTACCAATTATCAAGGAGACATAAAAAGGAGGTGGCTTAACATTTGTAACTTTATTACCATCCTTTGTTATTGCTCCTTGCACATATACAGCCCCTGAATTGACCAAAATAATCTTTGAAGGTTTTTTTAGGGCTTGCTGTGAATTTTTTGTCCCTTTAGATAACTCTTCCTTAAGTAAATTTGCCTACCCTGAAATGGCTAAAGAATCCCACATAGAAATAGAAACATTTATCTTCTTCATATTGTCAACAATATTGTATGGAACAAAAAATTGTACCTTTTGAGGAGATTTACCAATGATTTGATCCGCGTGCTTCTGATATTTCTCCTTGGTTGCAAGAGAGGAGTGTTCTTTTAGTATAGAAATAGGAGGGATGGGTGGTGATTGAGTTGTAGCAGCAACCTTAGCAACTGATTGCTCTGATTCTAGAGCTCTCTTCTTGGCTCTTGTGTTTGCTGATATAGGTGAATCATTACTCACCCCACAAAATTCTTCCTCTTACCAATTGAGAAAATCAGTGTCCAGGGAACCTAGATCCGGTTGTTGTTAAGTCTCTTCAATGGATACATCTTGTTGTGAATTAATCACACTTTGAATCATTAGATCCTGATTAAGGACTCCATTAGTGCAGTTTGACTGATTATGGGGATACCCACAAGGATAACACCACTCATACTCAATAGCAAGGTTATTTTTGTTAGGAACAATATCCCTGACAACATTAAGAGGTGTAGGATTATAAGGTCTGTAAAGCCTTTAGTTCCAATTCTGCCCATTGGTATTGATATTTCCTTGGTATTGCTGCTTGTTACCTTGGTAAATGGGCTTGTTAGGATACTGTGATGAGGAGCTAGAAAAATGATTTTTCATATGGGCTATTGGATTTCCTTGAGCTTTCTTCCTTTTAAGGTTTACCAACTCATTTCCAAAGGTTTTCAATAAAATTTTAATTTTTTTCTCTCTATCTTTTATTCTTTGTAGCTACTTAGAAGGGGCAGTGGGCATCACCTCTTCATTTTTGTAAGATGGTAAATGTGCTAGAGGTGGGGTAATCAATTGCATATTCGATTGGATTCTAGGAAAGAAATATATAGGTGGCCTAGGAGCTATCTTCCCTGCCTGAATGAAACTATTATTTGCCCTAATTGCAATATCAAAAGATTGAGTAAAAGAAGTTCCCCCCATGGATTGGATCATAACTGAAATGTCACTATTTAGACTCTTAAGGAAGTATACAAATGCATATTTAGCAGAGGGTCTCACCGTGGCAGGAATTCTATTCTATGTCTTTTGGAAGAAAAGATTGAAATCACTCATCTCTTCTTGTGGACACCTTTTTATAGTAGTTAGTTGTTCCACCAAAGAAAGATTATCAGATTTATCTTCAAAAAAATTTGAGAATTACTTACCTAGTGCATCCCATGAAGCAACTGATCCAACTCGAAGAGTTCAGAACCATTCCAGTGCTTTTCCCTTCAATGATGCAGCCAATAGATTCAAAGCTACATCCTCCTCCGTGATGTGATGAACATTGCAAAGAGATGCAACATCTCAAATATGCTCTATAGCTGTTGTTCATCCTTCTCCCATAAAATATGGTAATCCTTTCAAGGCTTCCAATGGAATGTTGTTGTGATTCGCAATAATCAAAGGGATGCCATGATTAAAGGGTACAAATGGAAACCTTCTAGCCATTCTTGGTGGTGTTGTAGGAGAACTTGAAGGTGTTGGTTGCTCTTCCTTTGTTGGTTGTTCAAGAAAAACTTGAAAATTAAGTGCTTGAGGAATTTCTGAAGATTCTTGACCTGAATATGGTAAATCAGTGTAGTAGGTGTGAGGATCCGAAATTCTTTTAGACCTTCTTTTCCTTGGTCTTTGATAGAAGTAACCTTGTGAGTGTGCTTACACAAATGCTTTTAGACTAGAATTTTCCCTTTCTAGTCCACTTAGGATCACAATAGCTCTTTAGGACCTCTCTAGTCTCTAGGTACTGAACCTAATACCACTCCTATCTCTTCTCTAGGATTCTTCAATTTTGTGTTTCACTCTAAGGGACAACTATCTCATAGTTTTGTCTCAATGCTTCCTATGGCTTGAAGAATTACAATGCCAAATTCTTCATACCAACTTCTCTCTTGAAAAAGGGGTCATTTATAGGGTTATAATGTTCACTCTGCATCCATACAACTCCATTCCCATAAGTCTTCAATCCCAATTTGGTCAAGTTCCCTATTTGCCTTCAAATTTTCCTATTAGGCCTAATGATCCTATTAGCCCTATCGAGAGGGTTTTTCTAGATTAACTCTCAAAAGTTACTCACAACCCCCAAAAATAATTAGGGATCTAGATACCCTTTCAGGAGACCTAAAATATTCCTAAGGTCTAAGCTTCCCAAACTATTTGTACATCACTATCCTAAAAAGTAGTGTGGTTAGGGCTATTTTGGCTCTCTATTAGCAACTCTCTGATTTCTCTTCAAAACTCAATCCAGATGGATTGGTTGGGCTCTAAGATCAACACTAGGGACCTATGAGACCCTAATAAAAATAGTACCACACTTGGTTCAGTCCTCCATTACACTCCCTTGTCTCTGCAAATGGATTTATCCCTATCATACTCCTAACCGAGCTATCCTAACTCGCCTAGGGCATGATCTTATAAATATTAAAACATCTCTCCTGACCTCCTACCTCTATATACACTATTTATAGTGGTTCCCCTAAGAATTCCTTCAACCTTTTATTTTTTCCACAATTGAATTTCATGGGGGAGCCATGAAAGCAAAGTTAGGCTGAATCACACCAGCAGACTACCTAGTTTAGAATGATTTTTCTACAGATAGAAAACTAACTCAAAAATAATAACACCCTATATTAAAAGTTCTGATAACACACGCCTAGTATACATGAATCCATAGTTGGATCTTATGATTCAATCCATTAAAATTCTCTGTAACACCAAATATTCGTAGATCACACTAACACATAATCACAGTCACTTTTCACTATTCAAAAACTTGCGTACAAAAACTCGTGCTTTAGTAAATGAGTCTAATACATCCTTAAGATGCTTCCTCCTTGTTTCTAGGCTTGGTTCATTACTTTTCCACACCTAAAATGAAGGTAATCCAAAGTTGTCGAGTTGCATGCAACATTTGTAAAAATTGCAAATGTTGTCATGACAACTTTTGAGCAACTTTTGGAATCTTTGCATTTATGCCTCCTCCCTATCTTTTAGGGCCTCTAAAACCTATAGATCAATGAAAAAAACTCATAAATTCCTAGAAAATAATCTTTCCTTCTATGCTAGGGTCTCGGACACATTTAGGCCATATTTTCCATTTAGACAAAAATTGCAATAAAGAAACCTAACTAAACTAGGTTGGATTAGATACTAACTATCTATCCACCTAGTAACACATCTTGCATGAATTTCTAAGGTCCAATTTAAACACACACTCTGACTTGGCTAAGGTCAAATAAATGCCAAAACTTGAGGGCTTTGAGGATTGCATAGGTGCTCCTGCACCATCCTCCCCTAAACAAAAGACTTCAATCCAACCTTGGATTGAGTAAGTTGGTATCAACCCGCAACTTTTTAAACTTGGTTTCCTTCATCCACACTGCATCTGCATCAGGTTGTGCTTTCCATTTGATCAACTGTTCTTTATACTCCTTTGTGATCTTCTTGTAGACTCTAAAATCTAGAATTCTCTCTTCTTGTTTGATTGGTGTAGATGGAAAAAGTAGTTCTTCAACCTCCTATATTACTTCATTAAGACTCTGATCAGCATCAAGCATTGGGCCTTTGTACAGTACCAAGTTTACAACATTAAAGACTGGTGATAAACCCAAATCCTCTGAAAGTTCCACCTTGTAGGCATTCACTCCATACTTGTCTAGGATGACACATGGACCAATTCTACTCATCTGAAGTTTGTGAGGTGTTCCTTTCCAAAGTATTTCCTTATAAAGGTGAACCATTACTAGATCTCCAATTTTTAATTGGAAATCCCTTCTTCTCTCATCAACTTTAATCTTGATCTTCTTTGTATTCTCAGTGAGAGTCTTCCTCAGTGTTTCATGAACCTCTTGCATAGAAAATGTAAAATCTTCAGCATATCCACTTCCTTTAGTTCCATCTTTGAGTTCTCTGAGTTTATGAATGTATCTAGGATGAATGCCATACACAGTTTCAAAAGGAATTTTCCCTATGGTCCTATTAATAGTATCATTGTAGGCATATTTGGCTTGGCCTATGAGTTTATCCCATGTCTAACCATACTCCTTTGTTAAACATCTTAAGAGATTTCCAAGGCTCCTATTTACTACCTCTGTTTGACCATCTGACTGAGGATGATAGGCAGATCCAAATGATAAGTTGGTGCCCAACTTCTACCAAAGAATCTTCCAAAAGTGGCTCATAAACTTGGTTTCTCTATCAACCACTATACTTAGTGGTAAACCATGAATCCTAACAACTTCCTTGAAGAATAAAGAAGCTATTTGACTAGCATCATTTGTTGTCTTTCATGGCACAAAGTGAGCCATCTTACTGAATCTGTCTACAATCACATAGAAATTGTCCATTCCCTATCTTGTTTTGGGAAAACCTACAACAAAATCCATGCTTAGAAATTCCCATGGCCTGGTTGGAATGGGTAAGGGATGATATAGGCCTGCATTTGTAGATGTTCCTTTGGCCTTCTGATAGATAACACAACCCTCAATGCATCTCTTTACATCCAAGTTCATCTTGGGCCAAAAATAGAATCTCTGGACTAACTCTTGAGCTTTGTTAACCCCAAAATGGCCACTAAGTGCACCATTGTGATTCTCTTGTATGAGATTCATTCTAATAGACCCCCTAGGGATAAATAATTGACCCCTTATAAACAATAAACTAGACTGCAAAGTGTATTTAGAGTATTTACTATGAAAGTGATTTTAATACTCTTGACATACCTTGTAGATGTCTACAAAGCCCTCATCTTCATCATACATGTCCTTGAAGTTGTCAATTCCCATACTCTACAGTTGAATCTCTTGAATGGTCAATGCTCTTCTGCTCAAGGCATCTGCAACTTTATTCTGTAACCATTTATTGTGTTTGATGTTGAATGTATATGCCTGTAGGTATTCAACCCACTTCACATGCTTATGACTCAATTTGTCTTGTGAGTTCAAAAAAATCAATGCTTGGTTGTCAGAGTAGACAATAAAATCCTTTGGAAATAGATAATGCCTCCATTTTCTCAATGACTGGACCAGAGCATACATCTCTAGGTCATAAGAATAATATTTCTTCTTAGCTTCACTCAACTTCTCTAAATGGAAAGCCACTGGTCTTCCCTCCTGGCTCAAGACAACTCCAATTGCCACATTGTTGGCATCACACTCCATTGTGAACAATTTTTCAAAACTTGGCAGCACCAAATTTGGCTGGGTTGCAATCTTCTTTTCAGTAGCTCAAAGAAATTATTAGCTTTCTCACTCCAAAAAAACTTGGTCTTCATGCCTCCCTTTATTGTATCTAACATAGGAGCACATATTGCACTAAACTATTTAATAAAATTTCTATATTATTGTGCAAGACCATGAAATATCCTTACCTCAGTGCTTTTCCTTGGAGTAGGCCAGTTGATGATGACCTCAACTTTTCTTGGATCGATTATTAAGTTACCCTGTGATAGCACAAAACCAAGGTACACCAACTCTATCTTGATGAACTCACACTTTTCTAAGTTGATCATCAGCTTCTCCTCCTGTAGCTTCTTAAAAACCAATTCCAAGTGTTTGAGGTGCTCCTCCCTTGTCTTACTATAGATGAGTATATCATCTAAGTAGACCACTATAAACTTCCCATTGTACTCTGTAAGTACTTCATTCATCAACCTCATGAATGTTTATGGGGCATTTTACAACCCAAATAGCATGACAAGCCATTCATACAGTTCTTTTGTGGTCTTGAAGGCTATTTTCCACTCATCTCCTTCATTTACCCTTATCTGGTGATAACCACTTTTTAGGTCTATCTTTGTAAGGTATCTAGCCCCTCTAGACAATCTATTAGGTCTTCTATCCTAGCGATAGGGAACCTATACCTAATGGTAATCCTATTGATTTCTCTGGAGTCTATACATAATCTCCAAGTTCTACCTTTCTTAGGTGCTAGGACTGTGGGTACGACACAAGGGCTAATGCTCCTTCTTATAAGACCTTGTTCTAAAAGTTCTTAGATTTGTCTAGAAATCTCTTCATTCTGTTGGGAAGTCATTTTATAGGCTGCCTTATTGGGTAGGGTAACTCCAGGGATTAGGTCTATTTGGCGGCTTGCTGACCTCTTATGTGGTAAGGTGGATGGATATCCATCACTCACTATCTCTTGATACTTTATTAGCATCTCTTGAACTTCTTTTGGCAGCTTTGTCTTCTTCTCTGGTTTATCTGCAACTTCTTTTGGCTTCAACACCAGTGCAAAGCCAACTCCTTCTCCCTCATCTAGAGTCTCTAAGAACTCATTTTCACCCACCATGAGAACATTTGGACCAGTACACTTCACTTCTGCATCCTCCAATAGTGACTGGATTTTGTATGTCACCTTGTCTTTCTTGAAAGTGTAGGATTTTTTCACTCCATTATGCATGACCATCTGTTCAAATTTCCATGGTCTACCTAGGATTAGGTGACATGCATCCATAGGTAAGACATCACACAAAAAATTATCTTTATATCTCCCAATGGAGAATTCCACCCAAGCATGTTCATTAACTAGGACATGTTGTCCTTTGTTTAGCCAAGTGACCTTATAAGGATTGGTGTGGAGTATCCTTGTCATTTTTAGCTTACTGACTACCTCTTCTGATACTATGTTTTTAGTTGATCTTGAGTCTATGATGACTCTACACACCTTGTCTATCATCTTGCACTTTACTCTAAACAGTGCTCTCCTTTGACTGCTTTCTTCACTGATTATTTTATCAAAGATCTCCTCACCATAATATTTTCTCCTTCCTCTAATTCCAATGACACTTCAAGTTTCTTGTTCCCACTTGTATCTTCATGGACATAGTTCACTCTTTTGTCACCTCCTTGAGAGGTACTTCCCTTCTCTAGACACCTATAGGATGGATGTCCTAACTGATTACAGTGATAACACTTCATGTTGGAAAAATAGTTGTCTCTCCTTTGGCTACTGCCTCTTCCTCTATTTTTAGAGTTCCTCCCTCTACTTGAAATCCCTCTATTGAATCTTCCTTCATGTTGTTAAGTGAGCTTTGTCTCTAATTTTCCTTTAGATTCAGAGCTTCTTCCTCCATAACCACTTCTTGTCCTTGGGTGTCTCTTCCTCTACCACTTCCTCTTGAAGTATTGGAGTCTTTTTTCTTCTTCAACTTATCCTCTACCTTGATAGCAATTTGGTGGAATTTTTGAACTATATCCAGAGTCAAAAGACTCATATCATCTTGAATGGTCCATTTGAGGCCGTTAAGATACCTTGCTACTTTCACTTTCTCATCTTCTGATACCCTTGACCTCATACAAAGTCTTTGAAACTCTTCAGTGTATGAGTTGACATCTAGGTCCTTCTATCTTGGACCTTGTCTTCTCTTGTGTAGTTGGATTTCATAATCCTCAGGGATGTAAGCATCTCTTATTCTTTCTTTCATAGCTTTCCATGAATCAATGGGTTTTTTCCCTTCCTTCTCTCTCTCTCTCTCTCTCATCTTGGATGAACTTTCACCAAGTGAGAGTAGATCCTCTCAATCTTGCTTTAGAAACCTTCACCTTTTGAGCCTCTATGATTCCATCACACTCAAAATGGTTTTCTAGTCCTTCTATACAATCAAGGACTACCTCTAGTTCCATTTTTCCACTGAAAATGGGAACTCCTTCCAATGCTTTAGCACTCATAGCGTTTAGGGATTTTAGAAATAGTTCCTTCTGAAGGACAAGAGCATTTTTAGAGACTTCATCTTCAAGGTCAATCCCTTTTCTTTTCCCTTCCATTCTATCCTTCACTTCATCTTCCTTCACATCAACTTCATCCATGTTTTGCTCTAGTTGAGCAAGACTATCTCAGAGTAATCTATTCTCCTCCTCTCGTTCATCCACCTTCTTTACTAATTCACCATTGGTCACCATTGTTGACTCTCCAATGGATTCCTCTAGCTATAACATTAACCACAAGCCTGATCAAAAGAGGCTCTGATACCAATATGATAGAAGTAACCTTTTGAGTGTTCTTACACAAATGCTTCTAGACTAGAATTTTCTCTTTCTAGTCCACTTAGGCTCCCAATAGCTCTTTAGGATCTCTCTATTCTCTAGGTACTAAACCTAATACCACTCCTATCTCTTCTATAGGAGTCTTCAATTTTGTGTTTCACTCTAAGGGACAACTATCTCATAGTTTTGTCTCAATGTTTCCTATGACTTGAAGAATTCCAATGCAAAATTCTTCATAAAAACTTCTCTCTTGAAACAAGGGTCATGTATAGGCTTATAATATTCACTCTACATCCATACAAATCCATTCCCATAAGTCTTGAATCACAATTTGGTCGAGTTCCCTATTTGCCTTCAAACTATCCTATTAGGCCTAATGATCCTATTAGCCCTATCGAGAGGGTTTTTCTGGATTAACTCTCAAAAATTACTCACAAACCCAAAGATAATTATGGATCCAGATACCCTTTTGGGAGACCTAAAATATTTCTAAGGTCTAAGGTTCCCAAACTTTCTGTACATCATTGTCCTAAAAAGTAGGGATTTTAGGCCTATTTTGGCTCTCTACTAGAAACTCTTTGATTTCTCTTCATAACTCAATCTGAATGGATTGTTTGGGCTCAAAGATTTCCACTAGAGACCTATGAGACCCTAATAACACTGGGACCACACTTGGTTCAGTCCTCCATTACACTCCCTTATCTCTGCAAATAGATTTATCCCTCTCATACTCCTAACCGGGTTGTCCTAACTCGCTTAGGGAATGACCTTATAAATAGTAAAACATCTCCCTTGACATCCTACCTCTATATACACTATCTAAAGTGGCTCCCCTAAGAATTTCCTTCAGCCTTGTTTTCCACTGTTGAATTTCATGGGGGAGCCATGAAAGCAAAGTTACCCCGAATCGCACCAGCATACTACCTAGTTTAGGATGATTTTTTCTATAGATAGAAAACTAACTCAAAATGAAAATTATCCTAAATGAAAATTTCATATACACACCCCTATACATTAATCCATAGTTGGATCTTATGATTCAATCCATTAAAATTCTCTGTAACACCAAATAATTGAAGATCACACTAACACAGAATTGCAGTCACTTTTCACTATTCAAAAACTTGCTTACAAAAAATAACACCTCGGGAAATGAGTCCAATACATCCTTAAGATGCTTCCTCCTTGTTTCTAGGTTTGGTTCATTACTTTCCCACTCCTACAATGAGGGGAATCCAAAGTTTTTGAGTTGCATGCAACATTTGCAAAAATTGCAAATGTTGTCATGACAACTTTTGAGCAAGTTTTGGCATCTTTGCATTTATGCCTCCTCCCTATCTTTTAGGGCCTCTAACCCCTATAGATAGATGAACCAACCTCATGAATTCCTAGAAAAGCATCTTACCTTCTATGTTAGGGTCTAGGACACATTTAGGCCATATTTCCCATTTAGACCAAAATTGCAATAAAGAAACCTAACTAAACTAGGTTGGATTAGATACTAACTATCTATCCACCTAGTAACACATCTTGCATGACCTTATAAGGTCCAATTTAAACACACACTATTAGTTGGCTAAGGTTAGATACAAGCCAAAAATTGAGGGCTTTGAGGATTGCCTAGGTGCTCCTACACCAGTCTTCTTGGTTTCCTACCCCTCACTACAGGCTAAAAGGAGAGCTCTTTTGGACCTCTAGGCTCTCTCTGCAAACTTCTTCCTCTCCTAGTATGTGATAACTCTATATAATCAAACTCTTTTCCACTCCTTGTTTGGATTCTCTTCATGTATCACAAGGAGTCCCACCAGGCATGCCAAAAACTGTTAACGCCAGAAAATATCACCCTAACTTAGGCATTAGGGCATACTAATATCTCATGGTAATAATGGAAACCGTCATAAGTTGTGGGTGGACTCTGATTAATAAGGAATCTCCTTATTTTAGGCTAGTTCCTATTTGGCTTGGAATATCACCTATGACTGATTTCTGATTGAGGAAAAGGGGAAAAGATGACTAAAACTGAATAAAATGAACTAAAAAGGTGATACACCAAAGCTTGATTCAGATTTGTTAAAACTTTAAACTAGTACCTAGAGGATATACATTACTAAGATCTGCAATACCATTCACTACTCAACACATAGGCCGACTTAAAACTCACTATTAGGGTTTCTACCACAAATAGTGAAAATTCTGCCAACAAACATGCAACTTCTACAAAAGGTTATAGTTCACAACCTAGAATAGGAATTAGATTAATTCTCTAATCTATGATCCAAAACACATTACACTTAAGTGTAGAAAAATTGAAAGGAATGATAACAGAAACTCAGAAAGATGTATGAATAATGGGGACAAGATTTATTATCTTCAAAATTTGTAAGATAGTTACATGAGAAAGTACAAAAAATGCCAAAAAAATATGTGACTTCACCTGAACACAATCTGCATAAAACATGAACTGATGGCTACAAAATGCATGAAAAAAGTGTAAAGGAACAAAAATATCACTAAGCAACCTTCTTCCTAAATTCTGAACCCCTAAAACTGAACAAGAGGCTCATCTATAAACGCTCTCAAGGCCAATTTTGAAAATGAAATTCCCTCCAAAGTTCTCTCTAAACAGATAGAAAACCCTAAATCTAAGGCATAATCCATGCCTTGACTTATGCCCCTAATATTGGCATTTTGAAAATGATATTTCTTTACAAATTCCATGCTAACATATAAAAATTAAACATCAAACCCCTAACAATACATATAACCTAGCCACCCACAACATATGAAAAACCCTAACCCATGACATAAGTCGACAACCTCACTAAGGTCAACATGACCATTCTCGATGCAAAAAGATCTCCATCCATCATGGCATGAGGTTGAGTTGTCGTCGCAGTAGGATGTGTCCATCGTGCACTACAGTCTGCAATGGCATTAACTCCTCTAACAATGGATTTCAAATCCACCAAAATTTAGGCATATGCATTATTTTTGCATCTCATTTGTTTTTTGCATTTGGTGATGTTAGGTTTTCTTAAACCCTAACCTTGTGGAACCACCATGCTGTGATTGTGGCCTTGTTTTGGTTCCTTTGTTTTTTCTCTATGTTTGGTTTGTCGATCTGGAAGTCGACACTATGGTGTGGTTGATGCGTTGTTTTTCTTTGGTCTCTTCTATGATCTTTGAGCTGAAAAATAGCTTCATCTCTATCTTTTTGCATCTCTTTCTGCAACTAGTAATGTGCATTCATGGATCTTGAGATCCAACTGGAAGTGGGTAATGTTTTAAAATTCTCTGGCTCTCTGTTGCTTATGGCACTCGAGTTAACAGAACTCGCGCTTATTTCATGTTAAGAACTTGGGTTATCTATTAAGAACAGAGAGTTTGGGCTCTCTCCACCGTAGACTCTCATTTTGGATTGGAGCCCCATTCCATGAAGTATGGCCCTCTCCATGCATCTTCATCGAGCTCAGGCTCCACTGCAGCTTCTCTGCATGTAACTCATAGATAAGTTACTCTCTTCTTTACTTGGCATTTACACTTTGTCTTTATGATCTTTGAACACTTGAGTTCACTCCAGTCGATTTTTACCATGATTTATTGCTTCACTATGTTCATTACAATGATATTTTGGGTTTTATCGATCTGGGTATCCCACTTTCATGGAAAATAAATCTAGGTTTTTCTATTACTTTTCTTTTTTCACTCCACCATATCTGTTCTCGCCTTTTCTTCATGATTTTTTCCAAAACATTCACATAAGTTTTCTGTTGCATCTCTAAAAATTGTGCTTTATGTATATTGATGTATGTTGTTTATTAATGAGAAAATTTTCAGTTCATGAATGTTGGTAATCCACTGTTGATAGTAAACACATCCAAGAGCTATCTGTTGTTGTAACCGAGAGATGAACTCAAACTTTTTATTTGCCCCACTGAAAGTTAAAACTGTGGCTTAGATGATACCGCCACCATGTCAACATCTTTGTTTTGTCATATGTTTTCTTCATGTTCATTTACATTCATTCTCGAACAACATCATTCTTTGTAAAAACCATGCTACTTTTTGTGCATAATGTCAATACTGTATGTTTACATCTTTGCTGAAAATCGTGCTTTGTCATTATGTATGAACATTGCAATATGATAACTACTATTTTTTTTTTAATAATATGTCTTCTTTACTCCAATAATAAATTGACACATGGGGTTCGAGCATGGGCTCATGACACCCATGTGCAACATTTGTGAAACAAAGCCCGACCATTGGGTATGCATATTTTCTTTTTCATTTGCACAGGTCCATTATATATATGCATATTGATTTTGAATTACATACTATTATTCAAACATGAATAACATCTTGCAATCATAGCATTTCCATATATGCATATGCACTCTTATGTAAACATGTAAAACCATACTGCTATTACCTTCCATTGTTGCACACAACATTGTATTTGAACTCATTTGAACATGTACTTGGCAGCATTAGATTATAACATCATGATATTGTTATTCACTTCTTATTTTGTATATGGCATTATCTTTAAAACATAAATAAAAGCCTTACCTTCCATTGTTGATTAGGCACTGCAACAACATTATCAACATCCAGTTGGATTTTACCAACAGTATTGTTTATTTGATCATCTCTTTGAATATGTATTGAACATGTGTAATAACAACATCATTTGGTTTTCATTCTTGATAAATAATAGTGCCACAAGTTTTCCCTTTGAAGAAAACATTGTTTAGTTCAATTCTTGTATATGTAATGCATATCTTAAAAGACATCATTGTTGAACATGCATATTATATTTCATTTGATTGCAAGAATGTATATCACTATTTTTTTTTGTATTTCTCTCTCATTCAAACATACTAATCTTTATAACAGCATTAGGATGAACTATTGTGATGATAACAGTGTTTGAACTATGAATATGTATTTCTCAATTTAACCCAATGCAATTGGTTCTTCTGTATATGCATGCCTCTTTGTAACATCATTAGTGTTCTTCTCTTGTATATGCACTATTTTTCTATTTTCTCATCCTTATGCATTGTTATTTGATAACATTGATATGCTCATTCATTCCATTTCAAACAACATTTTATTTAATCTTTGCTTGTGTAGTAATGACATATAGTGTTACCTTATTGTTTGATTTGCAATTATGTTCTTTGCACTTGGTCATCCATCTCAATCTGGAACATCCATCTTTTAGGGCATCCTTTCATTTCACATGTAACTTCTAGCAGCATTATTGTACTCTACATTTTGCATCAATAGTACCAACTTGTAACAACATGCTTGCATCTTTTACCAACCTCTATGAACTGTATCTCCTTCTTCTGCATCTTCTCATTTTTTAACTCATGACTTCCTAGCTTTCTTTCATTATGCATGTTATGAGGTTTGAGCATGGGCTCGCGACACTCATTGCCTTTTTTGTCATCCGCTACTAGTGAACACATAGATCATCTTTCTTTATGTATTTTGTATACACTCACCATCAAATCAACATGTTAGGTTAGTGGACATAATTAACCAATCAATTTTTGTGTGTGAGTGCCATGTGAAAAGACATTAATGCATGAATGTTGGTTGGTTGGTTGTGTTTACCATCTTAACATGTTGATGTTCTAGAAAAGGTTTCTCAGCTACAGGAACTAAGTCCCTTTGATTCAGATTTATGGTTTTACAAACAAATTTTTGAATAATGCAGAATGATAACCATATAGAGTAAAAGGTTTCATGGAGTTATGTCCCTTTGATAATTTTATTCAGTTGATGTAGATGCATACTTTTCTGTTGTATTGATGTTATTGGTAGATTTACAGTTCTCAAAGATTGATTGTTGTATGTTGTTTTGGTTTTCATGCATTGCTTAGATCCAATTTGGATCTAACACTTTTTTGGTTTCATGATGCAGGATGGTACCCTAGACCTAGAATACAGAACTGATAGGAGGACTTGGATAGAGGACATACATGAATAAACAAACAAAGCTACCATAGAGGACTTGGATAAACAACAAGCTACCATATCATAGAGTCGAATTTTAGAAGGCAATGCATAGACCCGTACTCGTGCTTCCATCATGCTTCCTTTTATGTAATTACCTCTGAGTTTCAATATGAAAAGATGTAATATGGAAGAAACACTTTCTTACTTCATTTAGTTTGAATGCACAATGTAATGATCAATTATAAATTTGAAACTTAGAAATATGATCAAAACTTAGAGTACAGTTTAATCTGATCATATGAATGCAACGACAATGTATTTCATTTTCATTATCTGAATAAAAATGTCAAAGAGGTGTACCTTTATGCAATTTTCTTTTGTTTATGATTGTCATATTGCAATGTGTAAAATTAGGGTAACAAGACCATAAGGGTTTCAGTTGATGTTTTTGCAAACTCACATCCAAGTAGATTTTATTTTGTTTTCTTAGTACTCAATGACTAGTCATCAAGGAGGTCGACTTTGCATATTGACCTTTTGATGCCACCTTATGGTCATGATAAGTGAATTGGTTCTCTACATTCTATGTATGAAGGTATACTAACTTGAAAATTTTCAAGGAGCCAGGAGTTGATTTCCAATTTTTTACATATGGTTTCATAGGCAGTTTGTTCTATTTGTACATCTGCATTTGTCATAGTGTTTCAGAATGACAAAGTTCAGTCAGTGATAACTTGCACTCAGATTTGAATTGGGATGAACCTTTTTGTCCACTTGTTCTTTGTACCTAGTTAAGTGCTCGTACCTAGTGGTAGTCTCTCATTGGAGAGTTTGATATTTTACAAGAAAGTGATTAAGTGGTTTCCAAAAGAGCTCAAATATGCCCATTGGAAGAAATGGATAGCCAAATTTGAACATGAGAATATCAAAAGCTTGAGGGTTTCATGAAAATGTTTTTGGCATGTGTGCTTACATGATAGAAATATGTAAATCATTCTTGTTTCACTTCTTGAAGTGATAACTCAATTAGTTTTTAAAGCTTGTTCTGGAGGCCATTTTTTATATTTTGGGACACAACACATAGATATCAGAGCTCATTTTAATGGTCATTGATTGAAATTTTTTTATTCCAAGTGCACAGAGAGGCATTTTTAGATAAATTTGAATTCTGATTGGTATTAATTGAAAATTTTTTAAGCCAGAGCCGTCAATGACTTTACAAATCACCATGAAGAAAATGCTGGGAATGACTAGCGATCTTGCAAGAATTGGGAACCATGGAGCAAGATGTTATTATTTTATTTGTTGGTCCTCTTTCTGCCTATGCCACTAATGGTGGATTTTGAAAGTCTGGTAAATTTGTATGCAAAATGATGAAAGAAGAAACAAGGCACTGTGAACTATGATGGATGCCTCAAATGCGTTGTCTCATGTAATGCATTGTTTGTAGAATATGTACAAAATGGATATGCTGAAACAATTTTGGAAACCTTTCAACTAAAATGTATTTTTCTGGTATAAAGCCGCTCCACATCCCTTTCCATTATCTCCCTGCTTGGGCAAAGATGAAAGATTTTGAAATAGAGCATGTACATCAATCCAAGCTGCACAGGTTTTGTTTAGTGGAGGGTGTTTAAAATCATTTCACAGCTAATGCAAATTGGCAAGTGTAATGCCTGATTCAACAACCTTTGCAAGTCTCCTCCCTGCTTGTTATGGATCACATCTTCTCTGAAGTGCATGATTTGGGTGACTAAGTGTGTTGAAGCCTTTAAGAAAATACATGATGATAGGTATAAAGTTTTAATTATGTAAACATTTTGACAACATCCTCCTTGTTTGTGTGAAAACATTGAAACAATCGGCAGAGTTTGGATATCCATCAGAGGGGATGCTCAAGTTTTAGTTTTTTTTAAATGTAAACTGTAGAAATATTGTAGGACACGCAAGCTGTATGAACTTCCATCATGTTCTTGACAATTATTTGGTGAAATATTTGAAACTTTCAAAGAAAATGCAATGCTCTGGGCATATAGGGCATAGTTGTGTTTGAAAGCTATGCAACCTTTATCCCACATTCATAGTGGTAGCATCTTTTAAAATATTTTATATGAAAACACTACATTTTAATATGAAGAAAAGCAAAGGGCCTTTGGTGACCGCACCCAGTTGGAAGTATTTGATGAACTGGGATAATAAAATATCTTTTTTTGGTCCGTGCCTTGGTCCCAAGAAACCTGAGATCAACATGAATCCTGAGAAGAGATTGAACAATAGGCATGATCCTGCGATGTAGAAGGTGCTCATTGGTTACCATCATAGGGTCATGCCTGATTGACACGTGGGAGAGGTGCATGGCAGAATGTTTTAAAACCTATGAGACTTGTATCCCACATTTGTGGTGAAAGGAAGTTTCAAATCATTTTTATATGAAAGTGCATGCATTGTAATATGAAGAAAAGCAAAGGGCCTTTGGTGACTGTGCCTAGTGGGAAGGTGTGATGATCAACGGTTGGTAAGATAATTTTTTGGGCCCACACCCAGATGGAGCGTGACATGGAAGGTGATGTGGCGCATTCATGGAGAAGGATCTCATATAGATGCAAACCCTGAGGCAAGATGAAATGGTAGGCGTGATTCCTTAAACCAAAAGTTGCTCGCAGGATACAATCACAGGATCACGCCTGATCTAAATGTGGCAGGATGGTGGAAGGACTAATAAAATGCAAAATCATAAAGTTATGTGCCTATTTATGACTTTCGATTTAATTTGATATCTTTAAATTCTGCACAGAAAATTATTTAAAATCAACACAAGTATAACAAAAAGTGAACAAGTATTGTTGAAATGTTATTATTTCAAATGTAAGCAGTGTGCATTCATGGGAATATTTTCCAGATTTCTGGGTACAAAGAAAAACACCAAATAAATGGAGTTTTTCGAGATGATGCATGAAAATCTAATCAGATTTTAGTATTTTGAAGAGGGGAAGATATTTTGTAGAATCAGATGTTTTTGAGGGAGGAGATAGGTAGCAGTTTGTGATCCTTTTTACATTTCTTCTCCTTCTAGATCTTCTTTTCTTCCTCATTTTGGATGGTTACTATTTTTTTGGGGTCCAAGGGGTTCCAATTTTTTGGTTCTAGTTCTAAAAATTGTTCTTCAGTTCCATTGTAAATAATGTGTGCTTAGTTGTAGGTTACGGATGTAGTATGTTATTGTAATAGTGTTCTTTTATGAATAATGGTAGACCAGTTAGTGCAGGTTAATTGTTGTTATCATGGATTTGTCTCCATTTATGTGCATTTATACTCTTTGAATTGAAGCTATTAGGTATTCTCAATTCATCTCGACATCTCTTTGTGGTTGTGTTCTTCGAGCATTGATATCTTTCTAGGAAAGCGCTAAGATTTTTTTTCTGAAACAACAATGGTCTCAAGTGACTGTATTCAGACTTATACAAATTTGAATATTAAGGATATTAGATTTTTTTGCACATATGTTGTGTGTTTTGTAATACATGTTTGTGGGCCTCTGCTAAGGGAAGAGTGAAATTCTAAGAGCAAGTATTAGTAAGTCTGAATACAAAATTGGATTTAATAAGTAGATCTTTGTGATGATACAAGTAGGTTTGTTGGTGCAAGGAAATAACATATTAAAAGTTGGCTGGTTGATCTTGTTGTTCATGCATATTTCGATTATGGTTATATGTTTGAATCTATAGCCCAATGGATAAGGCACTGGTTTATGGATATGAATTATTTTTAGAGACAATTTCAAATCATTACTAATCTCTTCAAATTCATGTTTTTTTATGTGAAAGTTAAGTTATCTCGTTCTCAGCACACTTAATGAATGTGTGATCTTGCATAAGATCGGTATAGTTTTAAGTGCCCATTACCTACAAGTCTGAGAATTATCCATAGTTGTATGTCTACATAGTGTTGTTTAGCAAGAGGTTTATTATATATGGAGATCTATTTTTTTAAGAAAACCCTCCTAAGTGTGTGAAACTCGAAGTGAAGAAGGCTTGTATGCCTTGTCAATGTTGGCTTTTCCTGTCCTCAATTTGTTGATGATGCAAAAATTTTGAATTAGATGAAGATCTCTAGGTATGGTTCCCATTTTCACTTTTATGATTGAGGGTTTCAATCGAAAGAACCAATATAAATGATGACTCTACTGTGGAGTAGTAGGAAATTGTCATAAATAACGTAGGTTTCAAGTTGATCTGGAGTCCTGGCCTTCTTATTTAAATATAAACCAAATTTTCAATCTATTGAGATTGCATAGAATTGAAGAATATTTTTTTATGGTTAAAGACTGAGTTCCTTATCTTGGGATTGTAATAGTATTTTTTGTATTATGAAGTTATATCTTGTGAAGCATTGAAATATACTTTTTAAATTACTGAACAATGCAAGGAGTTCCTTGCAAATTATTACATAATATTTTTCCCAATTTATAATTGGTGGCGACTCTAATCTTTGCACCAGTGCTTGCAATTTTTTTGTTCTAATGATTCCAAAAGATCGATAAGAAGATTTTTATGAATCTTATTGAAGAAGTATGTGGTTGATTGGTGAGCTTAGTGGGGATTCAAAGAGAAGATGATTAAAGATGATACAGAAGCAGACTATGCTCTTTTGTCATAAAAGTTTTGACAGTAGGAATGCAATATCAGATTATCAGTTTTGCATACTTCCGATTTACATTTTCCAGCTTATGTTTTTTGATTGGTGAAGTATGTCTGCGATTATTTTGTGATAGAGAAATAATATTTAGTTGCAAGGTTTATGTCATAAATCTCGGGTGGATATGTGATTTATTTAAATATATGTGAGAAATGTTGGACATGATTTCACAAAGAGTGCAACCGATAATAAATTCTTACAAAAAAATTTCTATTGAAAGGTATACGCCATTATGTTTTGATGGCATTTATGGTTTCCCAAATAAAATTACTACTGAGATTAGGAAAAATTTACATAATTTTAAGGGGAAACAATCAGATTCATTATGTAAGCATTTGCAAGAATTTGCTAATCAGATGGGTGATTATGAGATCTACAATGAAGATGTTTTCATGAAGTTGTTGGTTTAGAATTTGAAAGAAGATGCCAGGGATTGGTTTTCTTCCTTACCAATAGGTTCTATTGCTTCATTGGAAGAGTTGAGTTCAGTTTTCATGGAGCAATTTGTTGAAAGAATAAATATAAATGACGTGTTGAAGAAATTGATGGAGATTGAGATTGAAGAAGATGAATTAGTCCCATCATTTAATATCAGATTTGCAAAAACATTAAATAATATTCCAAGAAGCTATAAGCCCAATGGTAAAGTATGTTTAGTGATTTATTTGGGTTGTTTTGATGAAGAATGAGCTTCTTGTTGAGATATAATGAGCCTAAGACTTTACATCAGGCTATATGATAACAATAGACATTGAAAATAATTTGAAATATGGAATTATCAAAGGTTTTCTATCTGTTGATGTCCGATGTCGCAATGCATTTAATGTTGAAGAAGGGTGTAAATTAAGAAGTAATACTCAGTGTCAATGTGTTGACAACCCTCCTAATCATACTAACTATGTTTTAGTGTGTATTTTAAATCAGAATGTGAGTGAAGAATGCTTGCTGTAAATAATGGTTTCTCCTCATGATGATAATGAAGTGGTAGTGTGAAAATTTATAATAATGTTGATACAAAAATGAGTGTAGTTTCAGAATGCACACCATATGACATGATATTGTTTGTTCTAGTAATGAGATTGCATGAAGAATTTGTTCACAGTCCTATGTTGAAGATAAAGAAGATGAAGAAAGCTACTCATCCGATAAATGTAATATTACTTTGCAAAATCCTTATGATGTTTTTTTGACATTATATGAGTCGCTCATGTGTGATGATGATGGCCATCTTGGTGAAGATTCATCATTTCTTATTGATAATGATATTAAGTTAGAAGAGTGCATAGTTGGTTCAAATGAAGAGGATATGTGTCAGCCTATGCTTTTTCCACATCAAAATGTTCAAGACAATATATATGAGGAATTAATTACGATGCCTGTGCCTGAAATTAATGTTGCAATTTCTTGTGATATTGCTATCCCATTAATTGCAACTATTCATACAGTAGATCAATTTTCTTCTCACCCCTTTTGTTCTACAAATGATAATCAACTAACACATATGCTTGAGGAGGAAAAAGATCAGTGGTGGAAAAATGGTTATGATTTCTTCAATAATGAGAATGATGGTCATGACATGGAGTATTCATGTTGTGAAAGATACATTGTTGAAAATTGTTTTAGTTCAGATTTGGTTACATCTTCTCTTGATGAAGATGATTATGGATTTGAAATGGATAGTTTTTTTAGTGAAGTTTCTAATGTTTTTATTTGATGATAATTCAGTGTCATATTTGTATGAACCGACTTATGAATTTTTTTAGGAAAGTATCTCCTATGATATGGATATTAAATCTTATTTTTCATTTGAACCATAAATGGATGTCAGCTTATTTGATTTGAACGTTGATAGTTATGATAGTATTGATTGTATAAAATCAACTTTTTGTCGATTGAAAACTAGTAATGTTGATGAAGTTTCCTTTAGCAGTGATTAATATTTGGGAGACATGTGCTAGGATGAGGACATGTGTAATAGGCATCCTGCTAACTTGTTGCAGCCACATTATGAAAAATTTCATGTGAATATGAAAGAGGGTTCAAACTTCACATCACATTGTCTAGTTGAGTCGGAGGTAAGTTCATTTTTCCAAGAATGGGATGTAAAGAGTATTGATGAAATGTGTTTACTAGATTTTGAAATGAAATAGCAAGGGTATATCAACTATCAAGCAGAAAATGAATCTTTTATTTTTCCAATTCAGTGTGATGATATTTTTTCTAAAATCTTGGAGGTGAATTGAATTTAGAAGAATGTTGTATTTATCCTAAATATATTTTGCATGATGAATATCATTCAAGTATTCCATGTAACTATGAATTGTTTGAGCTAATACCTAGTGATGAAGTTTAGAATGATGAAAAGTACGCATACAATGTTGGTTGTATGACCATATTAAAGGGTGTTAGTTACAATGAGTATGGTTTGATGCATAACAGTGATATTTTCATATTGGTTGTACTTTTAAATGATGAGAACAATATTTTTGACAGGTGTAAGTATTAGTTTTACATGTTTGGTGACAGAGGTCCACCGATTGAGGATTTTGTTTGATGTACAATTTTTCAACTTACAATAAGGATCCCAAAGGAGAAGAAAGACACTTGATCTACTCCACCATCAGGTTTTAAGTGCTCAATATTCCCACAAGGGGCATGCATCCCTAATTAGAGCCACTGTTGTCCCTCTCAAGTTTTGAAGAAATTTGGAGTGACCTGGTTGAAAATTTCTCTAAGGCACAAAGTGAGTACCCCTAAAAACTTTGGAAAAGGTCTACTTTGAGAGCAAGTAAATTGAGACCTCGAGATTTTTATAAGAAACCACTTAGGGAATGTGTTCATCACCTATCATAGAGAAAATGTAGTGGTTTTAAACTTTCAGAAGTAATATTGGATATGTTTTTGAAATAGTTATTTAGAGGTGTTAACCCAAATCTGCATTGTGCACATATTAGAATTTTATTAAGTGGTCTAATTTGGAGGTTTGCATCTTAGGCCCAGTTAAACCTTATGGCATAAGGAGTGTTTTGAGAAATTTTAGACATAAATTTGAGTTTACATATTCATATGACAAGTTTTCCAAGGCCATTTGGTTTGCAATTTATTCCAATTCCCTAGATGTGAAGTACAGAAGTACACAGTACCCTACTTTGGGGTTCTACCATTTTCATTGAGGTGAATGTCATTAGGAATTTAATGTTCCCATAGATTGTAATCATGAAAATGTTCCATCATGAATATTTTGAGATCATGGTCAATCCATTTGGCCATTTTTCTTAGCCCATTCCAAATCAAGTTTATGCAATGTTACTGAATTTGAATTCAGAAAGTTGTTTAAAGGATAACTTTGAAGGGTAGTGTTGATTGACCACTTGACCATTGGAAAAAGTTGGTTGAAACAATGTTCTCTCTATGTGTAAGTAAATCAATATCCAGGGTTTCAGACCATAAGGGTTTTAGTTGATGTTTTTACGAAGACAAATCCAAGTGGATTTTATTCAGTTTTCTATGTACTCAATGACCAGTCATCCAGGAGGTAGGCTTTGCATATTGACATTTTGATGGAACTTCATGGTCATGATAAGTGATTTGGTTTTATAAATTCTATGGATTAAGGTATACTAACTTTGAAATTTTCAAGGATCTAGGAGTTGATTTTCTATTTTTTACAAGATGATTCCAAAGGTAGTTTGTTCTATTTGTACTTCTACATTTGTCACAGTGTTTCAGAATGACTAAGTTCAGTCAGTGATAACTTACACCTAGATTTTAATTGGATCTAACCCTTTTGGACACTTTTTCTTTGTACCTAGTTAAGTGCTTGTACCTGGTTGCAATCTCCCTTTGCAGAGTTTGATATTTTACAAGAAAGTGGTTAAGTGGTTTCCAGAAGAGCTCAAATATGCCCATTGGCAGAAATGTCAAATTAGCCACCTATGAACATGAGTATCTCACAAGATTGAGGGTGTCATGAATTTTTTTTTGGAATGTGTGCTTACATGCTAGAGATGAGTATATCCTTCAGGTTTCACTTCCTGAAGTAATCATTCAATGAGTTTTAAAGCCTGTTCTAGAGGCCAAATTTCATATTTTGGGACACAACATAGAGATATCAGAGCTAATTTTAATAGCCATTAATTGAATTTTTATTCCAAGTGCACAAAGAGGCATTATCAGATAAATTTGAAGTCCAATTGGCATTAATTGAAATCTTTTTAAGACAAATCCATCAGTGACTTTATAATTCACCATGAAGAAAAAGTTGCGGATGGGTTGCGATCTTGCAAGAATTGGGAACCATGGAGAAGGATGTTATTATTTTATTTTCTTGTCCTCTTTCTGCATATACCAGTGATGGTGGGATTTTGAAAGTTTGGTAAATTTGTATGCAAAATGATGAAAGAAGAAACAAGGCACTGTGAATTATGATGGATGCCTCAAATGTGGCATCTCATGTAACGCATCATTTGTAGAATATGTACAAAATGGATATGTTGAAACAATTTTTTCATGTAAAATGCATTTCCTGGGTATAAGTCTTCTTTATAGCCCTTGCCAACATCTCCCTTATTCCGCCAAGATGGAACCTTTTGAAATAGAGCATGGACATTAATTCAAGCTGCGCACGTTGAGAGCTTTGTTTCAGTGCAAACTATGGAAGAAAATACAAGGAACCTGAAATGTTTGTTAGTCCTTTCAAAGCAAATGTGATTTTTTGGTGGTAAGCCATATTCCATTAAACCTTTGAAAATATTCCTCCATGCTCATGCTAGGCTGGGAGCCTGCACGAAACAAAGCATGGACATCCATCAATAGTGCGCAGGTTTTGTCTAGTGGAGGGCATTTAAAGATTTCAAAGCTAATGCAAATTGGTAGGTGTAATGCCCGATTGAACAACCTTTTCAAGTGTCCTCCCTTATTGTGATGGATCACCTCTTATCTGATGCATAGGATTTGGGAGACTAAGTGTGTGGAAGCCTTTAAGCAAATGCATGGCGGCAGGTATAAACTTTTAATTGTGCAAACATTTTGATAGTATCCTCCTTGTTTGTGTACAAAATTGGAAACAATGAACAAAGTGCGGATATCCATCAAAGGGGCTGCGATGGTGTTAGTTTTGTTTAAATGTAAAATGTGGAAATTTTGCTAGGCACGTGAGCTATATGACCCTCCATCATGCTGCACACAATTTTTTAGTGAAAGATTTGAAACTTTTAAATAAAATGCAAGGTCTGGTCACGCACAACGTAGTTGTGTTTGAAATATATGCAACATGTATCCCACGTTTATAGTGGGAGGATCTTTTCATACATTTTTATATGAAACATTGCATTGTAATATGAAGAAAATGAGAGGCCTTTGGTGACCATGCCCAGTTGGAAGGATGTAATGAACTGGGAGAATAAAAAATATTTTATGGGCTCACGCCCAGGTCGCAAGAAACCTCAGACATACACGAATCCTGAGGAGAGATCAAAAGATAGGTGTGATCCTATAATCTAGAAGGTGCTCAGTGGTTACCATAGCGAGATCACGCCTGATCAACACGTGGCAAAGGGGCAGGGCAGAAGGTTTTAAAATCTATGAGACCTTTATCCTAGATTTGTTGTGAAAGGAAGTTTGAAAGCATTTTTATATGAAAGCGCATACATTGTAATATGAAGAAAAGCAAAGGGCCTTTGGTGACCGCATACAGTGGGAAGGTGAGATGGCTGGCGGTTGGTAAGATAATTTTTCCGGCCCACGCCCAGATGGACCCGCGCCCAGATGGAGTATGAGGTGGAAGGTGATGTGGCACATTCATGGACAAGGATCTTAGACAGACACGAATCCTGAGGCAAGACCAAATGGAAGGTGTGATTCCTTGAACAAACAGTTGCTCGAAAGATACCATTGCGAGATCACGTCTGATTGACATGTGGAAAGATGGTGGTAGGATTAATAAAATGCAAAATAATAAAGTTAGGTGAAGATTTATGACATTAGATTTAGTTTTATATCTTTAAAGTTTGTACAGAATAATATTTTAAATCTTCACAGGTATAGAAAAAAGTGAACAAGTATTGTTAAAATACTATTACTTCAAATGTAAGAAATGTGCATTCACGAGAATATTTTTCAGATTTCTGGGTACAAAGAAAAGCACCAAATGAATCAATTTTTCGAGAGGATGCATGAAAATCAAATCAAATTTTGGTCTTTTGAAGTGGGGAAGATATTTTGTAGAATCAGATACATTTTTGAGGGAGGAGACAGGTGTTAGTCTGTGATCATTTTTAGGTTTCTTCTCCTTCTATATCTTCTTTTCTTCTTCTTTGTGGAAGGGTTATGGTTTTTTTGGAGTCCAAGGGGTTCCAATTTTTAGATTCCAGTTCTGAAAATTGTTTTTCAACTCCATTGTAAATAATGTGTGCTCAGTTATAGGTTGCATATGTAGTAATTTATTGTAATAGTTTTCTTTTATGAACAATGGTAGACCAGTTAGTGGAGGTTAATTGTTGTTATCTTTGAGTTCTCTTCATTTTTGTGCATTTAGACTCTTTGAATTGAAGGTATCAGGTATGCTCAATTCATCTCCACATCTCTTTGTAGTTGTGTTTTTCCAGCATTGATCTCTTTCCAAGAAAGGGATAAGATTATTTGTTTGAAATAAATATGGTCTCAGGTGATTGTATTCAGACTTATACAAAATTCAATATTAATGATATTGAAATTTGTTTGCACATATGTTGTGTGTTGTTTAATACATGTTCGTGGGCCTCTTCTAAGGGAAGAGTTAAATTTTGAGAGCAAATATTAGAAAGTCCAAATAATGAATGGAATTTCATAAGTAGCGTTTTGTGATGATATAAGTAGCTTTGTTAGTGCAAGGTAGTAACATATTCAAAGCTGGTTGGCTGAGCTTGTTTTTCATGTGAATTTCTATTATGGTTATAACTTTGACTATGTCCAATGGGTAAGGCACTGGTTTATGGATATGAATTATTTTTACAAGAAATCTCAAATAATTAAAAATCCCTTTAAATTCATGTTTATTTATGTAAAAGTTAATTTATCTAGTTCTCAGCCCACTTAATGCAGGTGACAACTTGCATAAGAGTAGTAGAGTTTTAAGTTCCCATTACCTACAAGTCTGAGAATTATCCATAGTTGCATGTCTGCATAGTGTTTCTTAGCAAGAGGCTTATGATATATGTAGATCTATATTATTAGGTATACCCTCCTGAGTGTGTGGAGCTCGAATTAAAGAAGGCTTGTATGCCTTGTCAATGTTGGATTTTCCTATCCTCAATTTGTTGATGATGTATATTTTGTGAATTAGATGAATTTCCCTAGGTTTGGTTCCCATTCTCTCTTTTAAGATTGAGGGTTGCAAGAAAAATAACTAAGAGGCCCCAAATAGGTCTTCTCTAGAACACAAGCCACAACTAATGTCACCAAGAGTCTTCAAACCCAATAATCATAACAAAAATTTCCTCAACGTGTCTCTTGACATTACCCAAGCTCACATATCATGAATCCTTATCACACACAAGTTCTCCTCAAAATACAATGACTAACTCTGTCAAAGATCACTGTCAGAGTCCAGTAACCAGTCTTCAGTAAAAAAATTGTAACTCAGTCTATCTGCAATATTAAGCCATATGACCTTAGACATAAGATAAAAACACATCCCTATACACATCAGTATCTTTTCTGATTCTGAAACAACCGTACAATACCTATACACTTTTTTTAGTCATCAAGCAACAATAATAACCAGTTTTTTTTCCTTCATAGAAACATATGTTGACATTAATGAAAAAACATGAATGCAAACAACAACAAAAATAGAAGCCAATTCCAAAAAACTCCCCCTTTGGTATTGAAGGAAACATTTGGAAAAATCCATCAACCCAAAAGTACTCACTCTCAATACAATCTTCTTAATATCCTCAACACAGCTCTCCCTAAAATAGTAGGGATTTTCACATGGAATCTCTCCCCTTTGACAACAATGGAAAATGGTGTCATAACTCTTATTTTTTCCTCTGCAAGGTGTTCCTTTTTCAAATCTTCATGTCTCCAACAACCAAGTGAAAAATCATCAAAATGTGTTCTATAATGTTCCTTCGATCAGTCCCCCTAAGGAGTAGATCCATACATCAAGTACAAAAAATGATATAGCTCTAAAAGCAACTGGACGCATGCATTCTTACATTAGTTTAGTTCTCGCAAAGAGGGGTTCTCACCCCAAGAATACCCATGAGATACTCAAAGGCATCCTTTGGAAATTTTTTTGTAAATATATCTGCTATACGTTCCTTTGTGCTAATGTACTCCAATATAATCTCCTTTTCTACAGCCTTGTCTCTCAAAAAATTATACTTGATGGAAATATGTTTAGTCTTTGAATGCATAACTAGATTCTTTGACATATTCATTATACTAGTGTTATCAAAATGGATAAATTGGCTTATCAAATGTTATCCCAATGTTCTTTAGCATTTTCTTCATCTAAACAATCTATGTGCAAGTTACAGCAGCAACAACATACTCTGATTCAGAAGTACACTGAGCTATACAATCCTGCTTTTTACTTAACCAAGAAACTAATCATTTCCCAAGAAAGAATGCACCACCACTTGTACTCTTTTGTCATCAATATTCCTACCCAATCTACATTAGTATAAGCATGTAATTAAAAATCATCATATCTCTTATACCATAAGCCATAATCTAGTGTTCCTTTCAGATATCTAAATATTCTTTTCATAGCAGCAAGGTGTGTCTCTTTAGGATTTGCTTGATATCTTTCCACAATTCCAACTACATTATCAATATCTGGTCTAACCTATAAGTCAGATATTGTAATCCTCCAATCATAGATCTGTACTTGTTTGAAAACACTCTGAGATTTTTTAGTAGTAGTAAACTTGTGACCAATAACCATAAGTGTTCAACCAGGTTTACAATCTTCCATTTCAAAAAAATTCAACATTTATTTAAGATACTTTGTCTGAGAAATAAAAATATCATTCTTGTTCTGATTAATTTGCAGTCCAAGGAAATGTTTCATCTCACCAATCATTGACATCTCAAATTCATTTTCCATTTCCTTAGAGAAATTTTTACTCATTGCATAATTTCCTCCAAAAATGATATCATCAACAGAAACATTAACTATTAGAATTCCATCTTCACTAGTTCTTAAGTACAAATTATTGTCTGTATTACCTTTTCTGAAACCAAGACGAAGTAGATACATGTCCAATCTTGCATACCATGATCTAGGTGCTTGTTTCAATCCATACAAATCCTTCTTGAACATGCAAATCATATCCTCATCTTTTGTAAGAGGAAATCTATCAGGTTGTTCAATATATACTTCCTCTTCTAGATTTCAAATCCATCTAAAATACTTTGAAATCTTTGTGTGCACCATAAACAAGAAATAATATTACAACATCAAGCCTAACAATAGGATAAAATTCTTCTTCAAAGTCTATCCATTATTTTTGTGAGTAGCCATTACAAACCATTCTTTCCTTATTTCTTACAAACATTCCTTCTTTATTCATCTTGTTTCTAAAAGCCAACCTAGTTCCTATAACATTCCTATCTTTAGGCCTAGGAGCCAGTTCCCAAGGGTTATTTTTCTTTATCTATTCGAATTATTCCTACATAGCCTTAGTCCAAGATTCATGTCTACATGCCTTAGGTTTCTCTCTCAGATATGTGATCCACATTATTCTAGAAATGTCATCAACAAAATGTATAAAATAGCTTCCACCATAGTAAGACCTCGTTCTTGCAGGACCACACAGATCTATATGCACTAGATCCAACTTCCCTTTCATTGAGTATGGTTTGATTTTGAAATGGCTTCTAATCTATTTCCCCATTACACATTCTCTACACATGGTGTTAGATGGTTTCACAATCTTTGGTAGATCTCTAATATCATTAGGCATACTTGGCTTCACAATATTATAAAAATTCACATGAAAAAAACTTATATGTCATAACCAATTGTCATCAACCTTTGCAACAAAGAAATAATCCTCATATGTATTCAATTCAAATACATCAAGCCTCTCAACACAGTACCATATGTGATTAATTCTCCTATCATACTTCTGATAGAAAATTTATTATTAATGAATTTTAATTGATAACCTTTGTCCACTAGCTGTCCAACTTCTAAAAAATTATGATAAAGACCATCAACAAGTAATAGATCATTAGTATTAGTATTTCTATCCAAAATAATAGATCCAAATCCAATGATAATCTTAGGAGTATTATCACCAAATCTCACAACACCACCATCATACTTGGTTAGCTTAACAAATTCATTTCTATCTCTAGTCATATGGTGTGAACAACCACTGTCTATGACCCATTCACAGTTTGTTTCAACATGTCACACTAGGGCTCTTTCTTCATGAATAGGGTCATCGTCCTTGATATAAATAAATCCAATATCATCATAATGAATAGCATCATCATCAGAAACACCTTCACTAGCATAGTAAAATTCCTTTTCCTTAGAATACTTAGGTTTATAAAAATAAGATTTATGCTTAGGAATCCTTGTATGACATCTAGATGCAAAATGACCTATCTTATAGCATGAAAAACATTTCAGAGGTAGCTTTCCTTCAAATCTACCCTTATCCCACTTCTCTCTTCTAGCAATTAGGGCCACAATTTCTATTAACTTTCTTTCTTCCTCCTATATCTATTCCTGCATATTCGGCAGGTTCTTCTCTTGAGTCACTTTTGTTGGTCTCGCAGTCCATGGTAGAGTCTTTTTTATTTTTATGAAAAGTTTCCTTAAATGCTATCTCAACTCTAGGTAGTGAATCTCCCAGCTCTGTGGCCTCAAATGTAGTTAATTTTGCAATCAACATCTCTCTATTGAATTTTTTTGTCAAAGGTATGATCTCCTCTATAGCTTGCACTTTAGTTTTGTAAACATGTGTCAAAGGTTTAAGAATCTTTGCAATCGCTTCTTCTTCATTGTGTGTGCCTCTAGAGTTTCTAATGCCAATAACAACCTCTATATCTCTCTATACATAAGCTCTAATGTTTTCATCATCTTTCATTTTTATATTTTCTATCCTTGTCTTCCAGTTCTGCAACTTCTCTTTCTTAGTAAACTTATGTCCTTCATATAGTGCTTCTGATCTTGACTAGAGTTTATGTGTACAATTCAATTATTTAACCTCTGTGAATTCAACTTTAGAGAGTGCACTAATAAGTCCTTCTCTTGCAAATATGCTATAAGAAAAGAACTTATTTTTATCATCAATAGCTTTATCCAGTTCATCCTCGGTCTTAACTAGATCATCTTTTTTTGTAATCATCCAATAATGAATTACCAAACACAACAAATGAGCTCTCATTTTGTTCTTCTAGCTGTCAAAGTTTTTAGGATCAAACTTCAGACTATCCTTCCTATACTATGCCATTTTCATGATCACCTCAAGCTGTTAAGATTTCTCTCTAAGGATCAGATGCTCTGATACCAATTGTTAGGAATAAAAATCCACAAAAACAACTTAGAGGTAGGGGTAAATCAGTTTTGAGATAGATTATTAAACATTAAACATTATAAACCAAAACATTAATCCAAAAGATAACATAGTAAATGCAACACCATAACACAATCCTTTGTTGTCGAGGAAACCCTACTAAACGTAAAACCCCAGTGGGAATTAGCACCCACAAATAATGTACGAAAAGTATAGTATCCATGCTAAAGTATTTAGCCCTATTAGGAGCTTATTAATAGATTACAGTACATAGTCCATGTTAAAGGACAAGCCCTCTTAGGAGTCAAGAGTAACAGTATGCTCACTGCCTAGGCACACTGCCTAAGGAAAGTTAAATCCATACTTAGGACTTACTGTCCAAAATATAAGTGTATATAAGAAATATATAGTCCAGTGAACTATCTGATAGCAACTGTCTTTTCTTGATCAGTTCCAATGAAGTCTCCTAATCACATCCTCTATTCTACAACCAACACACTTTTCATAAACAAGCTCTTAGCTTCCACACTTTGCTATTACCACACTTCCATAAAGGAAAACAATCTTTATTTTATACAGATTTACAATAAGGAGATATGCCAGCCAATTAAGACTTCCCCAATGCAAAAATAATTACTTAACCCCTTGCTAAGATACACATGGTACCTATAACAAGTAAACATGAATTACAATTCATCAAATATAATCCAAGATTCTTAATCCATGCTCACACTCTACAATACATGTTACATCTATGAAATCGGCCCAAAATAGGTCTTCTCTATAGCATACACCACAACTGGCATCACCAAGAGTCTTGCGACCCAAGAATCATATAAAAAATTCCTCAACATGTCTCTTGACATTCCCCAAGCTAGCATATCATGAATCCTTATCGCACACAAGTTATCTTCAAAATAAATAGACTAACTCTGTCAAAGATGACTATCACACTCCAATACCCAGTCTTCACTAAAACATATGTAACTCACTCTATCTGCAATATTCAGCCATGCAACCTTAGACATAAGATAACAACACATCACTGTACACATCACTATATTCTCTCATTCTGAAACAACCGTACAGTACCCGTATGCTTCTGTCAATCATCAAACAACAATAATAACCAGTCTATTTTTCCTTCAGAGAAACTTTTGTTGACACTAGGAAAAAAACATGAATGCCAGCAACAACAACAGAAACCAATTCCAACATAACATACCTGTCAATAAATTATATGGAGACCAGGGAAATTTTACCTTGGGGGAACACATCTTGTTCAAATACAATGTACCAACTTCCATTTCTGTCACATTCAGACAGCTTGAGAAGTGGTGGTCCAAAACAACAGGACAAGGTTACCCGATTTTTATCCACAAGAGGGCTTTCAGATTCTACTCTATGGTCGGGTAGCTTAAAGTCGATGCTTGTGATCAGTTACCCACACAAAACTAGTCATACGATTCTTTGTGGTCGATAATCTCCAAAATTTGCCTCTAGGATTTTATTTCTTGGTGTTCTGAAATAATCTTGGCAAGATTTTTTTGTAATCTCATTACAGTTGTTCTGACTGCCACACTTTGTTATGCTCGGTGATCCTATGAACAAGAAAACTAAGATTTTTACATTCCATATATTTCTTTTGTTGTGGGAAGATTATATTCTTTACTTTCCACCTTCTTCACCAATTGGGTGTTTCAGTAATTCTTGATTTTGTTTTTAGTCTTCCTACTATTAGTGACCATCTACATTAAAGTAAAACACCACGATTAAGATATGCATGCTATCATTAGTATTATTTAACTATTCAATCAAGACATTATGAAAGAACCTATTCTAAAATAGTTTATGCATTTTGATAATGAGCTCCTCTTCATCAGGTGAGATATTTCCACACTTAATATCAGGACGGAGGTAGTTCAACTAGTGTAATATACAACTTTTCCCACACAACTTCAGACCTGTAAAAGGAGAAAATTATACACTATTCAAGCAATTAATGGCGTAAACAAGAATCAAAATGAATTGATTTGTTAGAAAATTATGCAATTTAATTTGGAAAATGCTTCCTATTTATCAATCAAAATGTAGACATATGATTTATACGGTTCATGATGTTATACAAGGCGTTCTGAATCAACTATATGAATTTATTTGTTCGATGTTTCAAATCAAATTCTATAATGCATCTATTACTATGGTGAGCAAGATTGATTGCGCCCTTGGTCTCCTTGGTTGTTCAACGCAACAGTTGTTGGTTACATGGCTTAACCGCCTCTTGTGTCTTCTATATGTCTAGTGGTTGTATCGGGCATTAACAGGTCGGTCTTTTGGTTCAACGACAACTGCTAGTTGTGAAAAATGGTATCAGAGCTTGGTCATAGGTTTGAACCCCGCACTTGCGGTGGGGGGGCGGATTGTTACAATGGTGAGAAAGACTGATTACACCCTTGGTCTCTTTGTTTGTTGAGCCTAGCAGTGGTTTGTGACATGGCTTAACCGCCTCCTATGTCTTCTATATGTCTAGTAGTTGTATCAGGGATTAATAGGTCGATCATTTTGGTGCAACAACAACCAATAGTTGTAATAGCATCATGAGTAAACAAGATAACCAATTCTTTTCTCGTGTTGGCTATCTTGTTTTTAATGATAGATTATAGAATTTTATCTGAAAATATTATACAAATAAACTCACAAAAATGATTATTGAAGCTCTGTATAACAACCAAAATATGAGTGGGTGGTACTGCTGCTGTTGAAACACTTATGGGACGGCAAGGGATATTATAGAAGCTCTGTATCAGGAGTGGGCAGACCTGCTGCTATCGAAGCGCTTATGGGACGGGAAGGAATCCAGGTGATGATGAAGTGCGGGTTGGGGTGCTGTTACTTTGCGGACCCCAAGCCCTATTTTTGGACCAGTTTCTTTAAGTTTAGTTTTAAGCTTAAGACTTTATTTCTGTTAAATAGCCCTGCGTGGCTTCGTATTACTTTTTGGCTGTTAAACTTCGATACTGTTTGCTTTTGGGACACTCACCGTTGCTGGTTTAACTTTTTTATTTTGGTTTTTGATATAGGTAGATGATGCTCATGTTTATCTCTGCTGGCTTTATTGATTTAAAGTGCTGTTAAGTCTGTTCTGTCAACTTCTTTGTACATCGGGTCAGCACCCTCTTGCTGCTGCTTATATCAAAAACAACCGAAATATAATTTTATCTTTATTTATTAATTAATTAAAAATAAAAGTTATTTAAACAATTAAGGGACCTACCTTAACTGGAGTTTAAAGCATCAATTGAATAAATCAGTGGCTACATTTCGTCGTTTGAACAACCAAATATCCTAAACAGTTAAAGAGACTTACTCGTAATGGAATTTAAAGAAGAAATCAGTAGTTCCATTGAATAAATGAGGAATGAGAGCAAATATTTTTGTTCACCTGCTTTCTGTGGGAGATATTTCCATCCACCATCGCCATAAATTGAGATGTATTTGATTAGAATCGAATCCTCTTCAGAAGTCCATGCCCCACGATTAATACCTGCATCTTTCAAACAGCAAGGAGCCCTACCCATTCTATTAAACTTTCCTTATCTTCCTCGAAACGTCTAATTAATTTTGGTGCATTGGTTGGTAAATAATTAAAAGGCATGTGACAGCATGTGACTAATGATTAAGAATCATACCTAACTACAATTTCTATTTCCCATTCAAGAACATAAAATATGCAGTTGATTGATGCAGTCAATTAATCTTCTTCATTTATTTTCTTCCACCTCCTTCTAAACTGCTTATAAAATGAGAAAAAAATACTGTGATGACATCCTTTCAAAGACAACACATTCAGCACTTCTATGATTTTAATTTATTTTGTATAGAAAATTTACTATAGCAAATTCTAGACTGAAACATACGCACGAAAATCAACCTTAATTGAAGAAAACAAAACAAGAAAACTAATATTGTATTTGCAAGGGCTGTGAATGACATTGTGTGTGTATTTAAAAAAATTGTGCATGATATTATTTGTATTTAAACACTTTGTAGTACAAGATTTACAGAGGCGGCTTACAACTACCCTTCGGCAATGAAGACCGTTTAGAAGTCCAATTGCCAGATTGGTGCCGTCCCTGTTGGGTCATACGTAAATGCCACCCCTGTTGGCCGTCGTGGGTCATACGTAAGTTCCACACCTTTGTTTCTTAATCTCTAACCATACACTCCACGAAGACATAATTACACCGCCAAACCTTTTATAGTACAGCTTCCCCATTCATATTGAATAACTATTGTCCTGTGGCTTTCACGGCATTTATGTGAACATATGGAGAGCTTCGAAATTTGGAACTTGACAAACATTTTGTTACCGGTTGCACAATCCAAGTTCTCCTTCAAATTCTGACTCATTTCTTCAAAATAGTCTGCCTGTCTTGGTTTTTTGTTAAGTCTTATACAAAGAGCTTTAATAGCTATTATAGCTAACTTTTGCATTTTAAAATCTAAAATAATAGATCGGATTTTAACAATTTGTTTTTGGTCATCTTAGTATACTGTTTAATTGCTTATTATTGTTCTAGCTTGGAGGTAATAAAGATGAATGTTGTGAGATCTATTAGGTAATTACCCATTTGCATTGACAATTATAAAATTTGCACAATTTATCCAATACTCATGTATAAATACTGTAATAATTATGTGCTATTGTAACCAATAAAATTGCACAATTCATATTATTACTAACCTTTTTTCCCTAGAAAATGAGCAGCTATTTGCCCACTAGATGATTTTTTAGTGACCTTCTAAGTTGCAAAATTCAATAAATGGTAATTTCAACATGAACGATAACTAATGCTCTTCAACTAGATCTTAGGATTTGTAGATGTGACTTTGTATCTATTAATACTATTAGTTTGTTATGGTGAATATTATTGTCCTAAAAACAATTTGTATGTCTTGTAATGCTAGTTATTGATACATCAATTATTTTAAAGGAGTGTTTTGTCACAATTCCTTTATTGTATGTGATGGACTATCTATCTAATACTTATTGAACATCTTGCGAGAGAAGTAACTTTGGTATTTATTTCTATTTTTTTTTATCAAGATTTTAGATTTTCTAGATGTGCTTAAAACTATACATTGATAGTATTTTCTACAATAGACATTATTATAGTTGGTATGTAAATATTTTTTGTTTAATTTGTTATCAATATAATCCGGCATTTGAAAAAACTATGATGGATTGTTGAATTCAAATTTTCAATACAAAATTTGTATAAATCAATGCACACATTAAATAACACATTTTATTTCAACCATGCCAAAAATTAAACCAAATAGTATGCCCATATGGATTCAACGCAAATCAGATTATAACATATAAAAAAGATAGATTATAATTGCATTGCTAATAGGCTATTTTTATACTATTTATTGGTGATATGTGCATACCCTATTCCAATGGCCATTTTTGCATAGGCTCATAGGATGCTAGCAAAATTTGTGGAATTTTCCTTTATCCCTATGAGTTATATTTTGTTTGAATATTCAAAAGCCTTTTCAACAAATCTATTTTGTGCATATGGTGGAGTTATTGCGATTCAGGAAAATGTATCTCTTTGAGGCATTTTGTCAAAAAGGACCTTGTGCCCTAGCTTTGTTAAAAAAAGAAGAAGAAATATACAATAAATTCCTACAAAATCCTTGATTTTTAAGATTCAAAATTCATGACTATGAGAAACTCATATCAAGAAAATGCTGAGATTTGTTTCTTAGAGGTTTTAAGGAAAATAAAGATTTATTTGTGCAGTTATTTTTTAACAAAAGCTTTAATCTTGAAACTATTGAAATGTTACAAATTTTCTTTAGTGGAGATTATCATATTATTCTGAAGTTCTGATTAATTCAGGCATGAAAGGGTTTGAACCCGACAATTCAAGTAACATCAAGATTGAAGAAACAACACAAAACAAATTCACAAGAAGTGAATTCAAGCAACTAACTAGCTAAACAAAGGAGAGAAAAAATCAGAGCCAACAACATCAGAAAAAGCCAAAAAACCAAGCCAGTAGAACAACACTACTTAGGGGGCACATGAACCCCTTTCTAGTCTTCATTAATCTCCTTTAGATTTTGCAAGGAGGCACACTTGAGAGTACGCTGGGAGGCGTCATAGGTAGATCTCACATCATCTTTGAGAGTCACCTACAAGATTTCTTCCCTCTTTTTGTGTTTATCCTTTTTTTCCCTTAATCTCTTCTTTGAGGAAATTGAGAGAATGTGAGGCCGTTTCCATCATCTCCTTGTTGTAGGCAGCAAGGTCCTTGAGCTCTTTGTTTATATTGGATTGTTTATCCTTGACATTAGTGAGGGCATAAACCATTTCATTTCACTCTTCGTCCATGGGAAATCATAATATTCTCAAGTTATATTTAGGATTTTGTTGTTAAAAATTAGTCTTTTATTATTAATTAATAAATATTTTCATATAATTTATGGGTGGGATGATAAATATTTTACATATTTTTAAATGAAATATATATTTTTGTTAGAAATATGAATATTATAAAAAAAATTAATTTTTAAAATATAAAATTATAATGTAATAGTTTAAAATTTTAAGAGTAGCTATATTTTTTGTATGTTTCAGAACTATGATGTTGAAGAATTTGTATAAAATAAGTATACAAATATCGCAAACATTAAAATTTTCACTAACTAAACTATTGTACTTGCACTATATAGCTTCCCTAAAAAAATTTATATATTGGTTTTAAATGTCACTCATTATCTTCTTCATCAAACTTGTGAATTTCTATTTAATGTTATGAATGGATGATATGCTAGTTAAGTCTCTATACAATAATATAATATTTTTGAATTTTTCCATTAAAATAATTTAATTATTGATATTCCTTTATTAATTCTCAAAACCACTATTCCATAATCTTAGAATAAGTTTTCCCTTCAAGACCAAGTATGCATGTGTATGTAAAATACCTTCATAGGATTAATTTAATCAAATATCAATTCAAAATGCAAATATCTATACTATTTGACAACTTTGAATTTAAAAGATCAAGAGAATCCCATGGATCTTTAAGTAAGAAGACTAAAATCATGCTCTAAGCTGCAAAAGCACTTGTAAAGATACAATCCTTATTATGAGAATAATGAATAAAGATAAATGATTTAATCTACATGTTCAAATGGATGCAAATTTTTATTACAATGCTAAGATGAATTCAATTACACTAAAGCATGGATGCAATTTAACTATAATGGTGACATTATGATGATAGTGGATGAAAGTGGATGATTTACACTGAGATGCATACTATTTATACGATTTCCCAAGGGTATGGGATGAGTTTTATTTTAGTTCATTTAACCATGATCAAGCTTACGGTTGAGTTGTGTTTGTTGAGGTGTCTTAAATGGAGGGAGAAGATTGGTCTACTTAGATTTAAGGGTCAAGATAGAAAAGCCTTGGAGTGATCCATGTGCTCCAAATCCTCGTCTCCCATTGGTTAATTGAATTTTGTCCACATCTAGTTGTTTAGAGAATTTAGGATTTATTTAATTAAAATCATTAATTAAATTATCCATTTATGGGAATTAGATGAGTTTGATTTAATTGATTCAATGAACTATATAATCAGTTGATTAAATCAATTACATAATTGTTTGATTTTTAATTTAATTAATCCAAATGGATTGAATTTTACTAATCAAATGCTTTGATAATTAATCAATGACTTTGACTTGATTTTACCTCTTTGAATTTTGTTGACCAATTTTATGTTTATACAAATGCACCTCTTTGAATCATGCGCAAAGCACGTTGGTTCAAAGAATATTTGATGCTTGATGTCGTGATGTCTGATTTGATGTATGATTTATCGTCTAATGGATATTTGATTGATTTGATGTAATCATGATCTAATGATGATACAAACTCTATATAAATCCATGAAGAAATATTTAAACCAATTTCAATGCCTCACTGATGATTTTAAATTTTTAATGTCCAGTGCCCCTGATTTCATAAAGTTTTCTGACCAAGATAATTTTGTACCTTGTTGATCGATGATTTTTACTTGTGATGATAGTATGTATGCACCCTCAGGAAATGAATAGAAATGATATTGAGTGACTTGGATGATTTTAGGAATTTTTATATCAGATTTAGATTTAGATTTATTTCCTGATAAAGAATTGATTTGAATGATAATTTCTCTAGTAAGAATAGATCATTGATGTGTCTTAAAGACTAGATTTCATACCTTTTTTTATAAATAAGTCAATCATGTTTTCATCTATATTTTGATGTCATTTGATAGGATATGATGCTTCAACCTCAATTTAGATGATCAAAAATAGATGTGCTCGCTGAGATTGATAATGATCTCAATTATGTAGATAAGATAGATGATTTGGTTGATGGTTGACTTCTTTAGATGTATTAGGTCCTTTTCTTGCTGATATGAAAATACTCTCAAAGACCTTGCTCTATTTATCCCAGACACTGATCATGCAAGATATAGAAATGACAGAGACAAGGTTTTAAACCTCCTACACTTCGAGCTCTATTAATTTGGGTGGGATTACCCTTCTAACTCAGAATAATCAAATCACTAAATTATCCTAGTAGAGTATGAATGGAATTATAGGAATTAATCACTGTAATATTTACTGAAACAGATCAACACATAAAGGTAAAGATCAATTTTGATAATGATAGTCACCTATTTTGAATGGAAACAAACCAGTGCTTAACCCTAGGGTATGGAGTCACTTATGAACAATTTGAATCAATTTGATCATGAACTTAAAATAATTACAGCTTCTGACATAAACATAGATATACCTTATATATCTATCCTAACACACATAATGAATTACTTCATCAAATTCATTATATACCCTGAATCTTACTGAAATATTTTGAAGGCAATTTTAGTCTCTCCTTGAAAGAATCCTAAAACTATTTCATAATCTGCCTGACAGACATATAAATTGGACATTCCTTGAATATTCAATTTAAATAAAATTCAAAACATTACAATGAAGACACAATACTCATTATATGCTTTAGAAACTACCACTGGATTTCATTTTCATTCATAATCAAGATTGCTTACTACATTCAACAATAATTCAAAAACCCCATTTTAGTGGTCTTGAACCAGAGTTTATACAATTATATCTACATTCTCAAAAATGAAATGGCTATCTTCTTTCCCAGTAGTCTTGGAATCCTTTTATAATTAAGGATGCAATAAGCTACCGACCTACTGGGAAATATTTACAAAATCTTTTGTAACAACTTTGCAGCAGACAAGAAACAAAAACATGTAACAGAACATGAGTGGAAACTATTGGCAAAGCTTGAATAAGGTTTGTTGTTGTTGTTGACAGTATCCTCCTTATCCTTTTAGTTTGTCCTCCCACCTGTTCACCTCTTTGATGGTGGGCCAATCAAAGTTCTTCTCTTTCTCTAACTTTGCAACAGCTTCTATCCACCTGGCATCAATGGTGGTTCTGGCCTCAGAAATGAAATTGGCCATATCTCTCTCGATCTTGAAAAGGCTATCAAGTAATTCATTGCAATATTGAGAATTTGTATCCTTTTCCAAGCATTTCTTTATATCTTCATTCTTGAGTACACCATCAAAGCCAGTTATCCAATCTGATTGTGTTTATAAAACACCTACTTCATCTTAAATTTTTGGGATCAGGGATGGGCATTGATCACCAAATAGATGCAACTTGTTGTCTATCAAATCTGATTTGCAATTAAAGAAGGCAAAAATGTCATTCAGCTCACTGATAATCTCTATGGTATCTTTTATTTTATCCGGTAAGTCATCACTATATAACATAGTGGTTTTTAACTTATCCATGAGCCTTTCCCTTCTAGACCACACTTTGAAATTGGGTTCTAAGAAAATCATAGCTTCTGCAGCTATCTTTAAAGCTTCTTGTAATGAACCATATAGTGTATACACTATGTCAGTTTTCTATTTTAGAACATCAATTCTATGTTGCAATATGGGCAATATAACAGACATAGCATTTATGCTCTGTTCCTATGATAATTCTTTGGATTGGCCTTCTGCCAGTGACGAATCCTCCTTTACTCTGATAGCAACATTTGTCACAACTTTTTCTACTTCCTCATGGATTGGAGTCTTTTATCTCTTACTATCTATTAATTCTTCTTTCAATCTTGCAATCTCTTCTTCTAATGTGTGTTTCTAGACCACCACCTCTTCATGTTTCTTTGCTAGGGTCATCATTTGGCCAAAAGTCATTTCATACCTCTTGGGCATGTCATCAACCTTTGCCAGGTTCATAAATGACACTTGTGTCATTAACTATGCTATCTCAATATCTGAAGTATTTTGTAAATTCCATATCATCCTGTCTACGGTTTTTTCTTCTGTAATAGTCATGACCATGGGCTTTTGTGTGGCAGGAGCTAATGACCATATTGCCAGGGTCTTGGATTTAGGATTAAATCCTGATCCTTTCAATACTTCATCCATTTCAAACTCTATTTTTAACAGAGGATCCTCTTGCCTCCTGATCTGATCAATGATGAATGTGGATTTTAGATCCCAACTAGGCATCAAAATTACACCACTATTTTGTACCAGCAACCTATCTTGTTCCACAGTGATTTGTTCACTCTCAGGATCATAGTCTTGGAGTGTTTTTACAATTTCTCCATTCTTATCTGCATTTTCCTCATCTGCAGTCAACCCTTGCCTCAATTCCTTTTGTTTTAACTTAATCAATAAAGTCTTGAACTCTTTAGACTTTATGAATTCATCACCCTTCATGAATTTGTTAGCCATCATGACCCTCTTATCATCCTTTTCAAATAGTACCATTTGATTATCTCCTTGTCCCTTAGCTTAAGGCTCTTTCTACAATTGTCTTTTCAATTTCCTGAAATACTTACCATGCTCAGTAATCATGGCCTTTTCCATGATTTTCCTATCTTGCACCATCTTGTCCTCTTTCTTTTTTTTCTTCCTTGGTGGCTCTCTAGCCAAAGTAGCTTCTTCATCGACCTCTTCCTCTTCCTGATGCTCTTCTTTTGTTGTTCCTCTTCCTATTGTTCCAGGTGTTCTTTGTCATGGAATGCAACTGGAATTGGGGACCCTTTAGATTGTGCATCTTCAACATTGAATTGTGGCACCTATGCGATTAGAGTATCATAGGACTTGAACATCTCCTCTATCCTCTGGAAGTATGGGAGATCAGGGAAAAAAATAGAGAAAGAGTTATTTGCCTCTTTCCATTCAGATTATGCCCTTAGGAGGTCATTCTAATTCCTTCTCCTATCCTAGAATTATTTCTTATTTAACTTGTTCCTTACAACATCCTCATCATCCAGTGGCTCATGATCTCTAATCTTCTGCCAAGGAGTCATTCTCTTCAAAGCTGTTTGTACAAATTATTATGGGTCACAAAATCTAGGAACTACTATGGACATTCTATACTACTTTAAGAAGTCATTTATCAAATCAAAAACCCTTTTCCCAATGGAAAAATAAAAACCTACCCAGAACCTAGGGATAAAATTTCCCTTCTTATGCCCCTCCAAGAATTCCTTATCAACCCAAGTGATTTTCCAAATAAACTCTAGAAATGCAACCCTAAGAGGAACAAACTTGGGGAGTATGTGAGGTGGTTTTGTACAACCATACACTCTAATAATAGTAATGTAGTCAAAAAAGAAGAAATCAGCCCAATTGTGAGCGATAGGCCAGTTTGGAACATAATCCCAAGGTCTCAAAACCTTTCTAAATTAAAAAGGAAGCTTGTGCCTATCTATTCCTAACAAATTAAAAATTGGATCCACAATCCAGTTGCTGAAGCATACAAATAATGAGTTGTTGGATGAACTATCCCATACCTGAGTCCACCTTTGGATTGGTGCGTGAACACCATACTATGAAACAAATAGTTCAAGGTCTTTATCCACTGATGCTCTATTATAATACAAGATCATATACATCAAATGGGAGTAATGCTTGAAGGTAGGCACTGGGGCATCTTACTGTACCTCCACCAAAGTATTATGAATAGCATCAAATATGTACGCCACATAGTCATAATCAGTATTAACCTCAGGGTGCTGAATATTCATAGCCATCATAATTACATCTTAAGGCATAGTAGAATCTCCATCGAAACCTAAAACTCTGCTCAAACCATACACCATACACTTTACATAATGATGAAACAGGGATAAATCAAAAGGTGGTTTGAGATTGTTTGGGATTTTTACAAGGTGCCTATCTACTCTAGGCATGAATTTTGGCATTTCATAGTTCTTAATCAAATACTCTTTCTTGACATAATCAACCTAAATTTTCTTCAAATCAATATCTGTGCATAATGCACCAGTGATTCCGAATACTTCTTCCACTGACTTCCTATCTATGGAAACTAGGGTCTCTTTGTTTTTCTTCCTGATTACCCTAGCTACTGGGTAGTAGTTTTTAGCTAGTTCCCTAATAAGACCTATGTCAACATCGACATTAGGTATAATCAATTTTTCCATATTCAAATCCCATGGTTGCAAATTGGGACTGCTTTAATCCTATTATTCCATAAATAATGGAATAGGGCATTACTAGTGTAATTTAGGGTGACCGGATTTCTACATTGGCACCATTTATCTTTCCATTCATCCCAATTCGCACTGTTTGTGTTAAAAGTACCGGGCACCAACTCAGAAAATTCTTTGACATACTTCTTTGGTGTAACCTCCTTCTTCTTCTCAGAGCCTTGCGAAGCAGTGGGAACAATAGCTTGACTCATCTTTCTTCTTCAAATTACTATCTCAGATGAACTGGCTTTGTTGCTCTCATAGAAAATCTTAGAATGCAGAAAATGAGAATTGTACAGAATCAAGTGTAATCATTCATACTTATAACCATTAAATACTGTGTGTTGTCCACTTGAATGCCAAAGTCTCACACTTGCAGTGTCATGCAATCATCTCTCTGTCACTAATGCTTCCATTAATTTGCACTATTTGATCCTTGCTGGAAAAGAGTGTACACTTTTCTCCCTTTTTTGCACTCATCACCCTGAGACTAGCCACGTGTCGATCTGTTGCCAACCCACTATACTTTACTCATACTCAGAATAGTCCTTGTGAGTGAGTGATGTGACCTTTCACTTTAGCTAGTCGCACACTCTCCATCTATTTTTATCATGGTTTACATCTTATGTGGGTGAGCGATGACCTAATTTGCACTTCATCATTTGGCAGTCGCATAATCGCTACCTCTCTAGCCTTTTCTTTTATGTCTATTCTAGTGTGCGATATCACTTTTCCTTCTCCCATCACAGACTCGCTGCTCAATATTTAGCTTTGTCTGAATCCTCACGAGTGAGCGAGTACACATTCATTTCTTAATCATTCCATAGTCGCACACTTGCTAGCTTCTAAATCATTGCCTTTGGATCTGAGCGAGTGAGCGATTTTCATTTTTATCATTTACTTTATCTGGTCGCTCACTCGCACTGCAAAACACTTGAACTTACAATATTAGCAAGTGAGCGATGACCCTTTTTCTTCATTCAGTCGCAAACTCACTGTTGAAAATTCTTTATGACTTAATCCTTTGTGGCTGAGCGAGTGTTTTTATCAAAATATTAAAACTCTCTTATCGCACACTCGTTGACCCCTTTTGCTTTACTTCAATTTGTGAGCGGCTGAGCGACAACTTCATTTTTCTCCATCATGCACTCCGGAGCTTGAAAACTTAACTATCTCATCGATTGTGAGTGTGTGGTTGCCATCATTCTTTCTTCAATCACATACTCGCTAACCACTTTCCTTTTTTCCTTTATTCTTGGGTGAGTGAGCGATTGCCTTTTTCTTTTCCTTATCGCATACTTGCGAGCTTATTTCTTTAAACTTCAAATCATCAGTGGGTGAGTGAAAACATAAATGATCTCATATTCGTGTACCCGCACACCTTTTAAAACATTGAGAACATCTTGGCGACTGAGAGACGAACTTTCAACTAATAACTTCCACACAACGGATCGCTTACTCACACTGCGAAACACATATAAGTAAAAACTTGAACGAGTGAGCGACATCTACAACCTGAATTCCCCGCACAGTCGCTAAATTGAAAGACACAAATGAAGATTTAAATTGGGTGTGCGATTGAACCCCTTTTAACAACATTCGGTCAGTCAAAGAGCATAAAGTTAACAACATAACATTAAAGCGACTATGTGACACATAAGACTTTACGTCATCGCGGACTCGCTAGACCTTCTTTTAAAATATTTAAGCCCTTGTGAGTGAGTGACAAACAAAACAAATTCCAACTCACTCAGCCACAATCTTATGACCTGACTTTAAAAATACATCGCGAATGTGCAATTTACATTCCTTAGCAACCAAACCGCTCACTCACACTGCTCACACGACTTGACACAATTTTACCGCAACTACGCGATTGACACTAAAATGTCTTATCGCTCACTCGCACACTTTGAAAACATGTTAAAAGACCACCGTGAGTGTGTGACCAATATTTGAAACCAAGCAATTTTGATGATTTTGACCAATATTTGACCTTTGTGCATAGTAAGATAGGTAATTTAAAACATAAAATGCAGGAAAACAATGGCTCTGACTGGGGAAATTAATTGCAAAATTGAAATTAGAAGCCAAATCTCTAGGAAACATACCACAAACTGAAACAAAACTGTACATGCACACATAAAAACCACACTTAAAACAGGGAAATCTAATCTACAGTGCATGGAAAAAGAAGACTTATGAGAAATAATGTTTCAGGAATTGTCCATGCACTGGTAATTCCTATACCTCACCATTAGGGTCTTCCAAGAAATAAGAATCTTAACCATGAAATTCCTGGATTACAAATGGGCCCATCCATAAAGACTCAAATTTATCATGTTTGCCCTTTTCTTCTTTTCTAGCATTCCATTGTAGCACCATATCATTTATCTAAAATTTTATTTCAATTGCTCTTTTATCAAACAAGTACTTGGATTGTTGTTGGAGCTTTAGGTTTCTTTTGTGAGCTTCTGTTCTTATCTCTTCTAGTTCCACCAATTGATCCATCCTTTCCATCATGGGTTCTTGATCCTACAAATCTTCTTCCTGCAAAATTTTGTACACTGGTAACAGGTTGTTCAAAGGCAACCTTGCCTGATTTCCATAAACCATTTCAAAAGGGGAAACCCCTATTTCTCTTTTTACTGTCACCCCGTTAGCCCAAAGGGCTAACTTCAATTTTGAATGCCAAGACTTCTTATTTTTATCCAAAATCCTCTTAATTATTTTCATGAGACTCTTATTACTGGACTCATCCTGTACATTTTCTTGAGGATGATATGGTGAGGAGTAAGATAAAATAATGTCGTAATCTTCATAGAAATCCCTAAATTCCTCAGACCTAAAGCACATGGCATTATCCATAATTAGCTTAGTGGGCACACCAAATCTTGTCAGAATGTTTTCCATTAAAAAATCCATCACTACCTTGTTGGTTTCCCTCTTCATTGGAATTGCTTCTATCCATTTTGTGAAATAGTCTGTAGCCACAAGAATCCAACTATGACCTCCACTGGATTTTTCTATAAATTCACCAATAAAGTCTAAACCCCATTGGGTAAAAGGCACTTCAATAGTCATAGGACTCAAAAGTAAAGCTCCTGCAAATTTCATCTTAGCAGAAAACCTTTGGCAAGGTTCAAACTTTTGTACAAACACTTGAGCATCCCTGAAAAGACATGGCCAATAGAATCTAGCTTTGATTATTTTGTGAGCTGTGGTTTTGGCAGAATAATGCCCACCACATAGACCACTATGCATTTCATTCAAGACCCTTTCAGACTGTGATTTATCCAAACATAATAATAAAATTCCATCTCTATTCTTCTAAAATAAATCACCTTGTATCAGAACATACCTCTGGGCCTGCAATCTCAGAGTCCTTTTCTAATTATATGACATATGTTCTAAACATTTAGCATTTTTCAGGAAATACACGATATCAGTATACTGGAATTGCAATTCTATGGTAGTAAAGTTCATGTTTATTGTGTGTACATCATTCATTTGGGCTAACTCCATGTTTGTATCAGTCATTAATTTGGCCAAACCCAAACCCCTTACCAATTTGGTAACCTGAATTTCAAAATTGAACTCTTGGATCCTGCTAATCCATCTGCACCTCTTCCCAGTAACTTCAGATTGAGATATTATGTCTTTCACTGTGGCATGTGGCACATAAGAAATTATTTTTGCACAAACAAGATAAGGTCTAAAAACCTTGACTACCTTGACCAATGCATATTCTTGTTTCTCCATTATCTCATAGTTAAGTTCCACTACTTGTAGAGATTTACTAAAAAATGCTATTGGGTGTTCAAAGCCTTCATCATCTTTTTGCAAAAGTACTGCAACAATTGTATGAAATGAAGAAAAAGAAAACATGGAAAAAGGCTTCTCATAACCTGGAGATCTTAATACAGGAGCCTGTTGAATTGCCATTTTTATCTCATTAAATTTTGATTGAGCATCCTTATCCCATTCAAACTTTGCATTTTTCTTCAACAATTTAACAATGGGTTTTACTATTTTAGCAAAGTTTGCAATAAATCTCCTCACAAAATTTACTTTTCCAAGGAAAGACTAAACTCCTTTAATATTTTTTGGTGGCAACACCTTGTTAATGGCTTCCACTCTTTCAGGATCAATCCTGACACCTTCCTTGGACACTATGTGTCCTAATAATTTACCTTTAGTCACAACAAAGTGACACTTCTTTGGATTTAAAGAAATCCCATATTCCAAGGCTTTGGTAAAAATATTTTCTAAATGTTTACAATGATCATCAGCCTTTTGGGAATATGCAGTTAAATCATCTTGATACACTACCATAATAATATTTATAAATTACATGAAAGCCACATCCATGGCTCTCTAGAAAGTAGCCCCTGCATTCATCAGGCCAAATGGAATTCTTACATAAACATATGTACCCCATGGGGTAGTGAAAGCAGTCTTGAATTGTTCAGATTCTTCAACCAGCACCTGGTTATAACCATAAAAACCATCCATCATAGACAGAAGATCACAACCAGTTACCCTTTGCAACATGGCCTCCATGTTTGGCAAGGAATAATTATCTTTTAATGAGGACACGTTAAGATTCCTAAAATCAACACACAACCTAATATCTCCATTTTTCTTTCTGATAGGGACCAAATTAGACACCCAAGAAGAATGCCTGATTCATTTTATGATTCCAGCCTCTCTGAGTTTTGTCAATTCTTGCTACATTTTTGGGGCCAACAAAGGGTTGACTGGCCTTTGTTTTTGTCTGAAAGGCTTAATATCATCTTTTAATGGAATTTCATGTTGAAATAAATCTTCCATGTAAGCCTTAAGGTCTTCATAAGACCAAGCAAAAACATGCTTGAATCTTTTCAGCGGGCTAATCAAATTAGTCCTCACATGAGGACCCAATTTATTTCCAATGTACACAATCCTAGGACTACATTTTGATCCCAAATTTATCTCCTCAAATTCATCCAACTTGGCAGTAGATTTGTGGCACATATGACTATCATTATCAGTAAACAATCCTTCTAATTGAGTAAGTCCCTTAGGGATTTCATTTGTCTACAACAACAAAATTTCATTACAAAAAATAATTTCCTTCCCATCAATAATATCTATCAAATTATTACAATCAATGACTTGACCATCATAATTATCCACACATTAAATGAAATTGAGAATATCCTCATCACTCTCAAAAACTGGCCAATTATATACATTATCAGGGATTGCAGGCCTAGTTTTAGTTTCCACAATTGATATCCCTGCTAGTGTTAGATCATCATTTTTCAAAGCTATATTAGCCAAAAAATCTGCCATGATATTCTTAGATCTCTCTATCCATTCAATGGAAAATGCATCAAAAAACTCAATGCTATCCCATACATCATGCTTATATTGCTTCAGCCTATCATTCTTACTAGCATATCTTGTTTAATTGTGTATTGTCCTTGATGTTACACAAATGTCATATCAGTCATTAGACAGAGTCTACCAAGCTTAGAATGTTCAGCAAGGTAGTTAACCGAGTATACCGAGCTCAGACGGTAAGAGAAGCTATTTACAGAGTCTACCCAACGCTCCAGAATACTATACCGAGAAGTTAGTTAGTACCGAGCTCTCTCGGTCGACAAAATAAATTCAGTCTTTACCGAGTTCACTTGGTCATCAAAGAAAATGTGAAGGAAAGTCAATGCTTACCGAGTTCACTCAGTTACCAAAGGATTTTTCGCAGAATCTGCAGTGTTCACCGAGCATCCGTTGGTCAACACTGGAATATCATTTCTGGACTGCGTCGGCCTGCGAAGGATTTTATTTGTGAAATGTTTGTACAGCCGACCAATGTAATATCT
>MU214859.1:208340-221541 GCA_018584345.1 Thuja plicata | reverse complement strand
TGTCTCTGAGCACTTGGCTGGAAAACAATAAAGACAATGCTGAGCACCCTGTTTCCTTCCAGCACTCGGGACCTGGAACTCGCACTAGATCTAAGGTGCAGAAGAATGAAGATCCGGATCTTCAGAAACTGAGAGAGAACGTGAAAACTATGAAGAGTCAGCTGATGGACTCTGAATGCCTTCTGAAATCCTTGCTCTGATTTTGGTGCTGGCGGGCCTCTTCTCTGTTTTCTTTCCAGCAGTTTTTTGTTCCTTTTGGTTAGTATGTTTATGTTTCTATATTTGGGTTATGACCCTCTGTTGATTGTTCCCATCTCTGGGTCAATCTGATGCTCGTAGGGATTTTTTTGCCTCTCCTCTCGTTGTTTTGTTAAAGGGTTTCGAGGTTCCCTTCAAAACCTTCTTTTACCGTAATCAAAAACATTCTGAGTAGTATTGCCAATGTTCTAACCAATGCCCACATTGTGGAGGCCAATATTTCTATTAGGTCCGCTTTCTCTTGACTATGATGTGGCCCCTTGAACTGCACTATATGTCTAGGTATTTGTATTGGCATTATTGGTCTAAATATTAGAGTTAAATATGGGGATGGCCTGACTAGTAGCATTATTGGTTATATTGGGATTAGTCATGGAACTCAAGAAGGCAATCATTTTCTTCATCTCTGCAGCAGTAGCTTCTAGTTCAGCTCTTTCCAACTATTTTGCAATATCATCTTTGGCTTTTCTCACCCTTTCTAATTCCATATCAAGTGAGAATATGTTCTGAGATATACCCTCTTCAACTTTAGGTTGAGAAAAATTAATGCCAGTGATCTTTTGTTTTCCTTTATCAACCTTTGTTTGCCTAGTATTAGTTGTTGATACATTTTTTGTAACTATCTGAGGCTTAGGAGATTTTTGACTTTCATAGTCAATGACTTGCCTCACTATAGAGAACGTATCTCTGGATTTAGCCTTCTTAAGAAAGTGTTCTCTTTCCTGGCATTCTTTTCTCAAGGTATCCACATTTCCAAAAAGTTCTTTATTCAAACCATGAAATCCTTCATTTGCACCCTGAGCTGCCAATTTTAATCAAGCAACCCGTTTCTTCAAGTTTTCCCTCTCAGTGATAGCATTTATAACATTTTCCTCTCTAGCCTCATCATTCTTCTACTTGATGAGTAATAGTTCATCTAATTCCCACTTTAAAAGGTCATTATCCTTAAGGACTCCCTCAATATCAGATCTAGAAGAATCATAGATATTCATCTGATTTTCTCCCTTTTTTTCTTCAACCCGTTCATAGGGGATACCCTTGAAATAGGAGGATGTTTCCCCCTTTTCTTGATATACATTTTTTGGTCTAGGGTTAAATATGTCCTCAAAATAACCAAGTGTGTCAGACTCAGGGTTTAAAGGTTTATTAATTTCTTTCTCAGGAATAGTATCTAATGACTGGCTAGGGCCTACTGACCTAGGCTTCCAAGAAGTGTTATTAGAGGACTCCCCTTTTCTAGAGTGATTTCTTCTAGAATTTTTAGAAATATCACTCTCTGATGTTGCCTGAGTGTGATTCTTTGTGTTTTCTTTTGTGTTCCTCATTATGTCCAAAATGAAATCTCACACACTTGATCTACTAGTATTCCCCTCGAAAACACTATAACCAATAAATCAGAGTCGCCACCCAAAACTTCTAGAATAAAATAAAGAAAATTCACTTTGACAATGATATTTTGAGGATATAACTCAATAAAATGAAATACACAACTTGTGATTTCAAAAATTGGACTTCAAGGAATCTATATTATGGAATGTTGTTGTCAAACTAACCTTTCATGCATTCCTTGATAAAAGTCCCCAGTAGAGTTGCCATTTTCTGTTAGTTCCTTTTCTTGCTGATATGAAAATACTCTTAGAGAGCTTGCTCTATTTATCCTAGACACTAATCATGCAAGATATAGAAATGACAGAGACAAGGTTTTAAACCTTCTACACTTCGAGCTCCATTAACTAGGGCGGGATTACCCTTCTAACTTAGACTAATCAAATCACGAAATTATCCCAGTAGAGTATGAATGGAATTACAAGAATTAATCACTATAATATTTACTAAAATAGATCAACACATAAATGTAAAGATCAATTTTGATAATGATAGTCACCTATTTTGAATGGAAACATACCAGTGCTTAACCCTAGGGCATGGAGTCACTTATGAATAATTTCAATCAATTTGATCATGAACTTAAAAGAATTACAGCTTCTGACACAAACATAGATATACCTTATATATCTATCCTAACACACATAATGAATTACTTCATCAAATTCATTATATACCCTGAATCTTACTGAAATATTTTTAAGGCAATTTTAGTCTCTCCTTGAAAGAACCCTAAAACTATTTCATAATTTGCCTGACAGACATAAAAATTGGACATTCCTTGAATATTCAATTTAAATAAAATTCAAAACATTACAATGAAGACACAATACTCATTATATGCTTTAGAAACTACCACTGGATTTCATTTTAATTCATAATTAATATTGCTTACTACATTCAACAATAATTCAAAAACCCCATTTTATTGGTCTTGAACTAGAGTTTATACAATTATATCTGCATTCTCAAAAATGAAATGGCTATCTTTTTTCCCAGTAGTCTTGAAATCCTTTTATAATTAAGGATGAAACAAGCTACCAACCTACTAGGAAAGATTTAAAAAATCTTTTGTAACAGCTTTGCAACAGACAAGAAACAAAAACTTGTAACAGAACACGGGTGGCAACTGTTGGCAAAGTTTGAATAAGGTTTGTTGTTGCTGTAGACAGTATCCTCCTTATCCTTTTAGTTTTTCCTCCAACCTATTCACATCTTTGATGGTGGGCCAATCAAAGGTTTTCTCTTTCTCTAACTTTTCAATAGCGTTTATCCACTTGGCATCAATGGCGGTTCTGGCCTCAAAAATGAACTTGGCCATATCTCTCTCAATCTTGAAAAGGCTATCAAGTAATTCGTTGCAATATTCAACATTGTTGTCCTTTTCCAAGCATTTCTTTATATCTTCATTCTTGAGTATACCATCGAAGCCAGCTATCCAATCTGATTGTGTTTTTAAAACACCTACTTCATCTTAAATTTGTCGGATCAGGGATGGGCATTGATCATCAAATAGCTACAACTTGTTGTCTATCAAATCAGATTTGCCATTGAAGAAGGCAAAAGTGTCATTTATCTCACTGATCATCTCTATGGTATCTATTATTTTATCTGGGAAGTCATCACTATATAACATAGCGGGTTTTAACTTATCCATGAGCCTTTCCCTTCCTGACCACACTTTGAAATTGAGTTCTAAGAAAATCATAGCTTTTGCAACTGTCTTTGAAGCTTCTTGTAATGACCCATATAGTGTATACACTATGTCAGTTTTCTATTTTAGAACATCAATATTGTGCTGCAGTATGGGAAATATAATAGACATAGCATTTATTCTCTGTTCTTGTGATAATTCTTTGGATTGGCCTTTTGTCAATGTCGAATCCTCCTTTACTCCGATAGCAACATCTGTCACAAATTTTTCTACTTCCTCATGGATTGGAGTCTTTTCTCTCTTACTCTCTATTAATTCTTCTTTCAATCTAGCAATCTCTTCTTCTAATGTGTGGTTCTGGACCACCACCTCTTCATGTTTCTTTGCTAGGGCCATCATTTGGCCAAAATTCATTTCATACCTCTTGGACAGGTCATCAACCTTTGCCAAGTTCATAAATGACACTTGTGTCATTAACTATGCTATCTCAGTATCTAAAGTATTCTGTAAATTCCATATCATCCTATCTGCCCTTTTTTCTTCTCTGATAGTCATGACCATGGGCTTTTCTATGGCAGGAGCTAATGACCATATTGCTAGGGTCTTGGATTTAGGATCAAATACTGATCCTTTCAATACTTCATCCATTTCAATCTCTATTTTTAACAGAGGATCCTCTTGCCTCCTGATCCAATCAATGATGAATGTGGATTGTAGATCCCAAGCAGGCATCAACATTACACCACTATTCTATACCAGCAACCTAGCTTGTTCCACAGTGATTTGTTCACTCTCAAGATCATAGTCTTGGAGTGTTTTCACAATTTCTTCATTCTTATCTGCATTTTCTTCATCTGCAGTCAACCCTTGCCTCAAGTCCTTTTGTTTTAACTTAATCAAGAAAGTCTTGAAGTCTTTAGACTTTATGAATTCATCATCCTTCATGAATTCATTATCCATCATGACCCTCTCATTATCCTTTTCAAATAGTACCATTTGATTACCTCCTTAACCCTTAGCTTGAAGCTCTTTTTGCAATTGTCTTTTCAATTTCCTAAAATACTTACCATGCTCAGTGGTCATGTCCTTGGCCATGCTTTTCCTATCTTGTACCATCTTGTGCTCTTTCTTTAGTTTCTTCTTTGGTGGCTTTCTAGCCGAAGTAGGATCTTCATTGGCCTCTTTGTCTTCTTGATGCTCTTCTTTTTGTTGTTCCTTTTCCTATTGTTCCTAGTGTTCTTGGTCATGTAATGCAACTGGAATTGGGGACCCTTTAGATTGTGCATCTTTAGCACTGAATTGTGGCACCTATGCCATTAGAGTATCATAGGACTTGAGCATCTCCTCTATCCTCTGGAAGTATGGGAGATCAGGGAAAAAACCAAAGAAAAAGTTATCTGCCTCTTTCCATTTAGATTCTGCCCTTAGGAGGTCATTCCACTTACTTCTCTTGTCCTAGAATTCATGCTTATTTAACTTGTTCCTTATGACATCCTCATCATCCAATGGCTCATGATCTCTAATATTCTACTAAGGAGTCATTCTCTTCAAAGCTATTTGTACAAACTGTTCTGGGTCTCAAAATTTGGGAACTGCTGTGGACATTCTATATTGCTTTAAGAAGTCATTTATCAAATCAAAAACCCTTTTCCCAATGGAAAAATCAAAAACTACCCACAACCTAGGGATAAAAGTTCCCTTCTTATGCCCCTCCAAGAATTCTTTATCAACCAAAGTGATTTTCCAAACAAACTCTAGAAATGCAACCCTAAGAAGAACAAACTTGGGGAGGATGTGAGGTGGTTGTGTACAACCATACACTCTAATAATAGTAATGTAGTCAAAAAAGAAGAAATCAGCCCAATAATGAGAGATAGGCCAGTTTGGAACATAATCCCAAGGTCTCAAAACCTTTCTAATTTCAAAAGGAAGCCTGTGCCTATCTGTTCCTAACAAATTAAAAATTGGATCCACAATCCAGTTGCAGAATGAACAAATGATGAGTTTTTGGATGAACTATCCCATACCTAAGTCCACCTTTGGATTGGTGTGTCAACACTGTACTGTGAAACAAATAGTTCAAGCTCTTTATCCATTGATGCTCTGTTATAATACAAGATCATATACATCAAATGGGAGTAATGCTTGAAGGTAGGCACTGGGTCATCTGACTGTATCTCCACCAAAGCATTGTGAATAGCATCAACTATGTACCCCACATAGTCATAATCAATATTAACCTCAAGGTGCTGAATATTCATAGCCATCATAAGTACATCTTGAGGCATTGTAGAATCTCCATCAAAACCTAAAACTCTGCTCAAACCATACACCATGCACTTTACATAATGATGAAAAAGGGATAAATCAAAAGGTGGTTTGAGATTGTCTGGGATTTTTACCAGGTGCCTATCTACTCTAGGCATGAATTTTGGCATTTCATACTTCTTAATCAAATGCTCTCTTTTGACATAATCAGCCTGAATTTTATTCAAATCAATATCTATGCTTAATGCACCAGTGATTCCAAATACTTCTGCCACTGAAATCCTATCTATGGAAACTAGGGTCTCTTTATTTTTCTTCCTGATTACCCTAGCTACTGGGCAGTAGTTTTTAGCTAGTTCCCTAATAAGACCTATGTCAACATAGACATTAGGTACAATCAATTTTTCCATATTCAAATCCCATGGATTGCAAATTGGGACTAATTTAATCCTATTATTCCATAAATAATGGAATAGGGCATTACCAGTGTAATTTGGGGTGAACGAGTTTCTGCATTGGCACCATTTATCTTTCCATTCATCCCAATTCACACTATTTGCATTCAAATTCCCGGGAAGAAACTCAAAAAATTCTTCAACATACTTCTTTGGTGTAACCTCCTTCTTCTTCTCAGACCCTTGCGAAGCAGCGGGAACAATAGCTTGACTCATCTTTCTTCTTCAAATTACTATCTCAGACAAACTGGCTCTATTGCTCTCACAAAAAATCTCAAAATGCAGAAAACAAGAATTATACAGAATCAAGAGTAATCATTCATACTTATAACCATTAAATCCTTTGTCTTTTCCACTTGAATGCCAAATTCTTGCACTTGCAGTGTCATGCAATCATCTCTCTATCACTAATGCTGCCATTAATTCGAACTATTTGATCCTTGCTAGAAAAGAGTGTACACCTTTCTCCATTTTTTGCACTCTTCACCCTAAAACTAGCCACTTATTGGTTTTTTACCAACCCACTGTACTTTAATCATACTCAGAATATTCCTTGTGAGTGAGCGATGTGACCTTTCACTTTAGCTAGTCACGCACTCGCCATCTATTTTTATCTTGGTTTACATCTTCTCCGGGTGAGCGATGACCTAATTTGCACTTGATCATTTGGTAGTCGCATACTTGCTACCTCTCTACCCTTTGCTTTTATGTCTATGCGAGTGTGCGATATCACTTTTCCTTCTCCCATCGCAGACTCGCTGCTCAATATTTAGCTTTGTCTGAATCCTCACGAGTGAGCGAGTACACATTCATTTCTTAATTATTCCACAGTCGTACACCTGCTAGCTTCTAAATCATGGCCTTTGGATCTGAGCAAGTGATTTAATTTCATTTTTATCAGGTACTTTATTTGGTTTCTCACTCGCACTACAAAACACTTCAACTTATAATATTAGCGAGTGAGCTTTGACCCTTGTTCTTCATTCAGTCACAAACTCACTGTTGAAAATTCTTCATGACTTAATCCTTTGCGGCTGAGCGAGTGTTTTTATCAAAATATTAAAACTCTCTTATTGCACACTCACAGACCCCTTTTGCTTTACTTCATTCTATGAGTGGCTGAGTGACAACTTCATTTTTTCTGCATCGCGCACTCATAGGCATGAAAACTTAACTATCTCATCGATTGTGAGTGTGCGGTTGCCATCATTATTTCTTCAATCACATACTCTCTAACCACTTTCTTTTTTTCCTTTATTCATGAGTGAGTGAGCGATATCCTTTTTCTTTTCCTTATCGCATACTCACGAGCTCATTTCTTTAATCTTCAAATCATCAGCGGGTGAGAGAAAACATAAATGGTCTCATAGTCACGTACCCTCACACCTTTTAAATCATTGAGAACATCTTGGTGACTGAGCGAAAAACTTTCAACTGATAACTTTCGCACAACAGATCACTTACTCACACTACAAAACATATATGAGTTAAAACTTGAATGAGTGAGCGACATCTACAACCTGACATCTCCACACAGTCACTGACTTGAATGACACACATGAAGATTTAAAATGAGTGTGCGATTGAACCCCTTTTAACAACATTTGCTCAGTCGCAGAGCATAAAGGTAACAACATAACATTAAAGCAACTATGTGACACATAAGAATTTAAGTCATCGCGGACTCGCTAGACCTTCTTTTAAAACATTTAATCCCTTGCGAGTGAGCGATAAACAGAACAACTTCCAACTTGCTCAACTGCAAGCTTATGACTCGTCTTCAAAAATACATCACGACTGCGCGATTTACATTCCTTAGCGACCAAACCGCTCACTCGCACTGCTCACATGACTTAACACAATTTTACTGTGACTGTGTGATTGACACTAAAATGACTTATCTCTCACTCACACACCTTAAAAACATGTTAAAAGACCAATGCGAGTGTGCGACCAACATTTGAAACCAAGCAATTTTGATGATTTTGACCGCTATTTGACCTTTGTGCATAGTAAGATAGGTGATTTAAAATAGAAAACACGGGAAAACTAGCCAATTCTAGGAAATTAAAAATTTTCTTGGTATAGTGCTAACAAGATGATCAATAAATAATTAAATAATTGAGGTTTTATTTTATAGGCTTACTTGGATGTCTTGATGAGGTGGGATCAAGTAGAACGTTCTGATGATTCAACATTAGGGAATTATGGGATAGGTAATACTTATGAACTATAATTGATTGAATGCTTGAAGATGATACGTTGATGATCACCAAGCTGAAAAAGTGAATGCAAGACATTAAATCAGTTAATGTAATGTATTGTCATTGATGTCAACTTGATATGGTTTGATTGTTCATACACATATTGTCATAAAATTAAATATCTAAAAAGACAAATTTTATAGGGTTGGTAAAACTTAAAAGGTCTATATACACTGAGTGACAGTGAACATCGAGCAGTTCATAGTGTATATCGAGCACAGTAGTAACTGAGCAAGTGTATACCGAGCACCGCAGTAACTTGAATTTTTATCGAGCATAACTGGAGTTGATGACTGATCAGAACTGAAGTTAAAGAACTAAAAACTTACTTAGTTGGCAGAGCTATATTTAGGGTTGATTGATTGATTGCTTTATTTTAAATGATCAGTTAAACTAAACAAAGGAAAGAGATTTAAAGCATGTTTTAATCACAGTTATCAAGGAGAGATTTATGGAATAAAACTAAAGCAGAGCTTTATGGGTATAAAGAAGAAAATGTGGATGGTCTCCTAGATAGAGTTTGCACAATATATATTCATATATAAAAGAAACCAATGCCATAATTTAACCCTTTACATTTAATTTTTTGTATTTGATAATAGATATAGACTCGAAATTGAAAGAAAAGATTAATGGAATAAAATACCTACCTCACATCATAGCAGATCTGAAAATGCCATTTTCTGAAACCTGTGTTGAGTTTTTGGAAAATATGAGACCGGATCTGGAATGGAAACATAGAGACAAATAAAACCCAAAAATCTTTATTCATTCAAACACAGTTCCAATTTGTACTCTCAAGTAAATGTCACCATTGGCCAAAATTTTTGATTCCGCCCTAGGGCATAATCGATCTAAAAAGTCTCAAACTGAAGTTCTATTTTTGAATCCTGTAAGTTTGCTGAAAAGGGTATCCGGATCTGCACTATGTTCCACTATTCCAAAACCTATAACACCCAAAATAGCACCTATAAATATCTTAAAAAGAGGGGTTTTGGGGTGGCTATATAGGATTTTTCCTTATTCAAACCCCCATTTTGGTGATCTCCACCTCCACGAATAGCCCGATATAATAGAATGTATGTGTGTGTGTTTCTCTTGGAAAGAGCTTCGAATGTGTAATATAAAGATCTAATCCTGTAGATTAAAAACCCTAACATGAATTGAAAATGAGGAAACAATGCATAGATTTGAATGTGATAAAGAAAGAATACCAAGCCCCCAAGGCTAAAGTATTCCTACCAAACTCAATCTGTAATTGCTATGCCATGATAATATCTTTTGAATGCTTGAAAGTTGGAAATGGTGGATCCAATAAGAAAGAAGGAAGGAAGGAAGATGTCTTTCTTTCTCCAAAGAAGATCCACAATGGCTTGTCCACAAAAGTGCTTGAAATGTCTTAATGAATCATCATGTCTTGTCCTTCTATATAATCCTCTTGATTTCTTGGCTCATCATCATTTCATAATCATAATTTCATCATATCATCTTACGATTCTTTTTCATGTCCAAATGAAGGCAAAAGAGGGTGTTTATATAGAGATCTCAATATAGGCCTCCTAGGGTGATGCAAGGGACCCAAATTCAAATTTCACCTTGAATTATAGTCCAATCACAATCACTAACCAAAGAGGGGATGTATTAATCTGAATATCAGGGAAAACACTTTTGCATCCGGACTCAGGGACCTACTTTAAGTTTTAGAACCTCGATAGGCTTTAGATTTGAAAGCGAGGACCATCACCTGACAGAGGTAAAGGTCAACCTCAACCCTAACCTAGGTCAAGGATGACCTCAAACTTGACCTAGTTCAAGTTTGATCTTGATTTTGACCTAGGTCAGAATCGACCTCAACCCAGAACTGAGGTTTCAGGCTGGTCTCCTTGGGAAATTTACAGAATTCCTAGGTCAACCAGGGACCCAGGAAGGTGAGAAAACTCACTAGTATGTTGGATAGAGGCACAGAGACAAAAGATTAAGTATGATGAAGATTTAGGATAGCCAATATATATGTTCTACCCAAAAATGGAGTCATAGATAGGGAGATTAAGGAGGATTCGATGGACCCTAACCCTAATTTCACCTAGAAATGTAGAATCAAGTGTATGTGCATCCTAAATGCAAATCTAATATGAAAATGTACTAAACAAGGGTGCTAAACCTACCAAAATGGAAGTTCTTCCATTTTAAGATGATACATTTAGCCCCCACTTTATCTTAGGTATGAAACTATGTGAAAATGCAAGGTAAAGTAAGAAAACATTGTAAAGTAAAAAGGATATAGCCAAGTCCTTAATTTGGAGATCCTGCCAGAAACCATTAGTATCTGCAACCTACAATACAAAAGGTTAATGAAAAACCATAGAGAACCTAAGCCTTACTAATATTGTTTTGAGAAATTCATAGAGCCCCTTATGCCCCCCTATTTTGGCTTACTAATTCTGAAAGGTGAAACAAGGTGATAAAGTTAGATCTATACAATGGATATGAAATTTATTGAAAATTCCTTTCCTAAAAAAATTATAAGGACTCAATATATTCCTACACTAATTTAATAGGTTAGGTATTTGAATCATAATTCCAATGCCATTGACGGCACTGAAAACGGGGCTACCAAACTCAATTTATGATGAAAAGAGTGAATGCCTATCTAAATGCATGTAAAGGGAAATTCGAATTTGACCTAAGTAAATTCAAATGAAACCCTAAGAAAACCCTAATTTGAAGCTATAAATAAGATGAACACTTACCTTCTCATTCTTACCATTTTTAGAGCTTGGAATCGAGGAGCAAGATGCCAAAGATAGAAGAACTTTGAGAGAGTCACATGGAGGTCCTTAGAGAGTGCCTGGCCAGTGGAAAACCACTGCCTAATGTAGGTGCCTTGTTTTGATGTTTTTAATTGAGAAATTCCTATTTTTATAGGGAAGGTCAACCTTGACCCAAAAATTTTGACCCTCACCCAGTTATGTTGACCGTGACCTTTGCAAGTAAACCATAACTGGGAAGGTCCTGTCCTTTCTGAAGATAAACTCGAACTTGACCCAAAAAGGTTGGTCCTAACCTAGAAAGGTTGACCTTAACCCAAAAAAGGTCAACCTTGAACCAAAAAGGTCAACCGTGACTAGGTCAAGTGAGAATGGTAGTTATTTTATCATAGATTACTGATATGATGTTGTTTATACTGATAGGATCTTGTCCATCCTTGAGAGCACCCGTTTGGAGGGCTTCTACTAACTGTCAAAGAGAACTTGTCTGAGATATAGCAGGAGGATATATAGCTATTAAGAGATCTAGGATTGTAATAGATAGAAATTCTACCATAGATGAGGTTCCATCGGTCCATGATATAATCCATGATAGATAGATGGGCCGAGGACACTTGTTCCTTCCATCTTCCATTAGGAGAGATCATGATCACATTGGAGGATGTGTACAGGATCCTACGACTTCCAGTCTGAGGAAAGCCTGTTAGAATGAGAGTACAGTGGGGTCCTCCTGAGGTTTTTTTAGATGGAGAGTATTATTTTTTATGAGTACCATAGATGAGGACCCGATCAGATTAGATCTCTCTATCAGCCATACTAGCAGGTTTGACACCCTTGGTATGGAGAGTGATGTTATGTATACTCTCTTTGGTTGTAATACCCAACACAAAGGGTATAGTTTTCTTAGCACCATTCACCCATCTTGTACGTAGGATGGAGAATCATAGGATTGTTTTCTCATGGGGTTGCAGCATGTTATCCCATCTTTACCATGAGTTGAGTCAATTAGTGAGATTTCAGTAGGAGAGTCTTATGGTATGCACCTTGTTACATGTTTGCATGTTTGAGCATTACACATGTACCCGACCACAGGGTGTTCTGGTGATGGTAGATGTGAGCACATTGAGAGCCTTTGCATATCCGCTAGTAGAAGTCTGGCAGTATAGAGATATCCTCTTTTGGAGGGTATACTTTGACCGTATAGCAGGTGTGGATGTGAAATGGAGACCATACTATCGGATGACAAGATGGCTAGATACTCGACACCAGTTGAGACACTCCTAGCAGTGCAAGCTACTAGAGGGTCCTACCAGTCATGTAGTGATGCCATATTATTATGATAGAGTTATGAGATAGTTTTGTTGTACACAGGGAGTCCCCTAGATACTGTAAGGAAACTCAGGTGCGGAAATAGCTTCCTACACTAATCTCTTTAGGAAAGTATTGTGCAAATTCTTTTAAATCCTTACAATTTTAGACTCATTAACTACTTTAACAATGATATTGCAGCCACATACCATGCATACAGAAAATAGAGAATGACAAAATGATTTACCCTAGGGAAAACCTTTCGGTAAAAAACCCCAGCACTCCAAAACCTACACAATGTATTATCTTCAACACAACGGTTACAACACACTTGCAATGCAAGTTCTTTCAGGAGAAAATCGACACACACAGACAAATCCAGTAGCACCAGATACACCAACAATACACTCTTTTTTGTATCCCTTTTTGTAACCCTAAAAATGCTTATATCATGCGCTTTCCTTTTTAGGGCAACTTCCAAAGATAGCCGCATTAGGGTTTTACCATTCTCTGAGAAAATAGGAACCCTAACCCCACGATTATGGAAGAGTGTAAAGTACTCAACTTTATCAATTGCCACATGTCTTGCATGTCTTCACCTATCATTGAAATATCCTAGAAATATCTCTTACGTGTCATAGGAATCCTTCATAACTATTTTAGCCATGATTTCCTTACACACCATTCAAGATGCTGACACATCAAGTGGAGTTACACATCAACATGCCAACTAGACATGTACACTCACACTTAATTACATTATTTTCAAGAAAATACATTTTACAAAACAAATAATAAGAATAGGAATTATCCAAGGTTGAGACACCTTATTCCTAACAT
>MU214859.1:124126-199512 GCA_018584345.1 Thuja plicata | reverse complement strand
ATCTGGATTTAGCTGATGAGACATGCTTGTTTGCACAATATAATGATGTTTGGTTATGGCATAAAAGGTTGTGTCATGTAAACTTTGATAACTTGGTAAGCATAAGAAAATTGAAAAAGGTTAGAGGACTACCTAAGTTAAAGAAACCTGAAAAATGCAATGTGTAAGCTATGTCAATTAGGCAAGATGACTAAATCTAGTTTCAAAAGCAAAACTCATACGTCTAAGAATATTCTAGAATCGGTTCATACTGACCTTTGTGGACCTATTGGTGAGAAAAGTTATTGTGGAGACAATTTTTTTATCTTATTTGTTGATGATTACTCTAGAATGATGACTGTTATGTTTCTTAAAGAAAAATCTGATGCATTACAGTTGTTTAAGTGGTACTTAGCAAAAGTTGAAAAAGAGAGGTAAAAATCTGAAATGTCTGAGATTTGACAGAGGAGACGAGTTTATTTCTAATGAGTTTAACAAGTTTTGCAATGACAGAAGGATAAAAAGACAGATGTTCGCACCTAGGACACCACCGCAGAATGGTATAGCTGAAAGAAGAAATAGATCTATCATGGATTGTGCCAGAACACTAATGATGGAGAAAAATGTTGCACATAAATATTGGAGAGAATCTGTAAGTACAGTAGTTTATACCTTGAATAGATTACAATTCAAGAAAGGTACAAATACTACACCTTATGAGCTATGGTATGGATATGCACCTAGTGTAAGCTACTTTAAAGTTTTTGGAAGTAGATGTTTCATACTGAAGGATAACAGAAATGGAAAACTTGATGCTAAAGGTGAGGAAGGCATATTTCTTAGATATTCAACTAAGAGTAAGGTATATAAGTGTTTGAATTCTAACACTAACAAAACTGTGGAAAGTGCAAATGTTAGAATTGATGAATATGCAGAAAGAAATGAAGAAGAAATCATGACTGAGCTTGAGAGTTACAAATCATTCACTTATCTTGATGAGGTAGATTCTAATGAATTACTTGAAATTGAAACTGAAGTTGCCAAGCTATCTGATGGAGATGTCGAGTCACAGTTTCAACCTGAATTAAACATGAATGATCAATCTGAAGTGCAAAAAAAACCTACTTTGGCAAGGTATGCTAGAAGGCACCATAAACCTGATCAAATCATAGGAGAAAAAGATTATGTAATCATGAAAAGAGGCTAATTGAGAGAAGACACCTACTTGTTATGTGATTTTGAGCCTAAAATAGTAAAATATTCTTTAGAAAATGAAGACTGGATTCAAGCCATGAACAAAGAGATTGAACAGATTGAAAAGAACAATACTTGGACACTTGTACCTAGGCAGAATGATAAAAATGTAATTGGTACTAAGTGGGTATTCAGAAACAAGCTAAATGAACATGGACATGTAACAAGAAACAAACCTAGACTGGTATGCAAGGGTTATGCACAAGAGGAAGGAATTGATTAAGGAGAAACATTCACCCCAGTTGCAAGATTGGAAGGTGTCAGAACCTTACTTGCATATGCAGCCTACAAAGGATTTAAATTCTATCAAATGGATGTGAAGTCAGCATTTCTAAATGGAATATTAGAAGAATTCTATATTGAACAAGCTAATGGATTTGTATACCCAAGCAAAATGAATATGGTTTGCAAGCTACACAAAGCACTATATGGACTAAAGCAAGCACCCAGAGCATGGTATCCAAGATTGCACAACTATATGATGAAGATTGGATTTGCAAGAACCAATGAAAAAAGTAGTCTATATTTGAAGATAGAGCATAGTAAAGGTACTTTATTAGCTGAAATTTTTGTTGATGACATTATCTTTTGTGGACAAGATATCTTATGCCAAGCATTTGCAAAGGAGATGCAAACTGAATTTGAGATGTCTATGTGATAGGGAGAAACTTGGATACCTCCTTGAGTTTTCTTGAACCCTTCTTAGGTCACTCCTAGGACCTCTTAGGGCTTCCTCAATCCACCCTCTAACATTTGGAAAGATACACTTCTTCCTTCTACCAAGAATCTACCTATCTAGTCAGGGTCCAACACTTTGTTCTCTACAAGAACTCTTCACATTTACACCTTTCAATCCCTAACCATTGATTTGAGTTGTAGGAGGTTAAGGGCTTCATTACACTCCATTATTTACTCTAATATTGGGTCTAAACTTTCCAAGGATATTCACTTACCAATCGAGCTCTAGATTCCTAAGATTTAGGCCTTGTAGCCTTTTTGACAATTAGGCCTCCTTAAATCTAGGAAATCTCTAATACAACTAAAAATCCTCAAAGGACCCCTAGAAATGTTTTGGAAATTCACATGTACAGAAATAACCCACCAATATTTTCTAGGTTTCAGGGTCCAACTCTATTCGTACACCCTGTTTTTGAAATAGGGCTTCTTCCTTGTTTTTAGACCAGTCTTGGGTCTTTGGCTTCAAAACTTGGTAAGATGAGTTCTTGGGAAATCCTCCTAGTTCTTGAGTACCTACACAACATCATGCATTACATCCATGGCCTTCTTGGATCAAGACAACAGTCTCCTACAATTTTACACTATTTTCTACTTGGTCTTCCTAACTGGGCTTCTCATTCAGCTCGCCTAGGGCAAGACCTTAAAAATCATTGCATGCACTTCCAGAGCTCCTCCTTCCAAATTATTGAAGCTCCATGGACCTATTCTCCATTCCCAAGTCACCATACAGAACTAATGGTGGGAAATGGAGTTAGGTCCACATCTTTGCCTCTCTGTCAGAACTGGACAACAAACTGCGTAAAATAAACTAATTTACAAAAACCAAAAGGAAAGTAATTTCAGAGAAAAATAACTACTGAAAAAACTTTAAAAAATTCCCAACAATGGCATCAAATGATCATAGTCCTCAATCATCCATGCACAACAAGAAAAACAAAAATTGCTTCAATTCTACTACTCTATCATTCAAAACTGCTTGGCTCAAAAACCCAAAATCCGTACAATGACTTCCAACCCTTCAAATTAGGGTTTTCCTTCCTTATATCCCCTCAAAACATGTGCCTAACTCCTTGGATGGGTTCAAAAACAAATTAAACCTCAAAACCCTTAAGACAACCAAAAATGTCGTGAACAACTTTTAAAAGTTACTAATGTTGCATAGCAACATTTTGACATATTTTTCATATTTGCAATTTTCAAGTGTTTTGACACTAATCTAACCTTACTAACCCTAGTTAAACCTCTTAGGTATCATAGGACCCTAAAGACAAGAAAAATATCAACTTTCCAATTGACCACATTATCAAGTACAATGCCATTAATGAGCCAAAATGCACTACTTTGACCTAACAGAAAGAACAATTTTAACACTAACTCAACCACACTTGGTCCACATGACCTTATATAATTACAATTCCCTTCAAGAGGGTATTTAAAACTCTCACACACCCAAAATTACATGAGACCACCAATCGGACTGGCTTCTCAAGGGTGCTCCTGCACCACTATGTTTGGTGAGATAAAAAAATTTGTTGGCGTACAAATATATCAGATGAAGAATGGTATCTATATTACTCAATCAAAATATGTCAAAGAGATACTAAATTTTTTTGGAATGGAAGATTCAAAACTAGTGAGTACACCCATGGCTACTAGACATAAGTTAACCAAAAATGATGAGACAAAAGAAGTAAATCAAACACTACACAGATCAATGATTGGAAAGCTGTAATATGTTGTACACAGTAGACCTAATATTGCATTAGTTGTTGGTATTGTTGCTAGATTTTTTGCCAATCCCAAAGAAACTCATATGATGGCAGTAAAAAGGATTCTGAGATATTTGAAAGGAACAAATGAATATGTTCTGTATTACAGAAGGAATGAGAAATTTGAACTCAGAGTTTATACTGATTCTGAAAGAGCTAGAAATGTAGATGGCAGAAATAGAACCACAGGAGGAGAATTTCTTTTGGGAAAAAGATTAGTTTCATGGACAAGCAAGAAATAGATTTACAACTCACAATCTACAGCTGAAGCTGAGTATGTGGCAGCAACAGTTAATTTCTCTAATATTGTGTTGTTGAAGATACTACTGAAAGGTATGAAAGAAGAGATCACATAACCATTTGTCATATATTGTGATAACACGAGTGCCATTAATATTTCAAAGAACCATATTATACACTCTAAGACAAATCATATAGCTATCAAGTATCATTACTTGAGGGAGCTAGTTCAGAAAAAGGAAGTGAGACTGGAATATGTGAACACTAAGGATCAGTTAGTAGACATCTCTACAAAAGCACTACCCAAGGATGCTCATGAGTATTTGCAAGGTAAATTCGGGGTAATGCCCCTAACTGAAGCTAATTAGTTCAGAATGGTATTGTTGCATCAAATATTATATTCAGAATATTTTTCACATTGATGCACAGACAGTTACACTTTAGGATGCTGCCTAAAGTTGTGAAATATAGACTAAGACAAAAAAGTTGATCATTCATAAGCAAGATGATAGGAACAACATGATATAGAGTTTAGAACAGAATAAATTGCATGATGAAGATGTCAACATCTTTGGCATTATTGTCAAAGAGGGAGAGATTACAAAAAAGAAGATACAGAGGGAGAGATCACTACAAAATAGGAAGAGATTACTGATGAAAGAGGGAGTTCTATAGTTGAACAGAAACATAAAGATATCAGTGTGATTATAGACACAGAGGGAGTAATGTTTTATAGATGAGAATCAGAATGAAGCTAAAGACATTAATGAAGATTTACTCATACCAAGGAACACAGGTAGAATTTTTGGATTTTATGGTAACTATGATTGTAATATTATAGTTTTATTGTTTTATATTTCCGTCAATGCCAAAGAGGGAGATTGTTGGAAATATTGTTTGGAAAGATACAATGAAAACAATTATTGTTTTTTCATTGATGTCAAACCTTAACTAGTGAGACTATTGCTATCTATTTGAGTACCATATCTATTGATTGATGGAGGAGATTTAACAAGAAGACCAAGAAAAATGGTTGAGTTATGACGAGTTACAAAGGGTACTTTATCAGTTGGAACATTGGAAAATTGATATGTTGCTTATCTTTCACTGACAGTTTACTGAGAAAATTTTATGCCGAGAAAGTTTTGTGTCGGCCGAGCACCAGTGTGTGCCAAGGAACATAGTATTGTCCGAGCAACAGTATTTTGATGATTGATGAGATTTAAGATCTCTGGCCGACATAGTTGATTTTATTGGGATATGTAAATTTAATTAAGGATAATCACATTTGATCTACACTATGGAAATGAAGTGGTAATCATAATTAATTCTTGGATCAAATATTTAATTGGTGATTGTATTGGAGAAATAAATTAAATGTAATGATGGAAACATCCATTGGATCTGACCTAACCTAAGATCTATGATCTTGATTAAGCGGCAAAAGATATATCTAACCTAGATGGAGAGGTATATGATAACCTCAAGGGGTTATTCATGGATGTAGCCAACATAGCTGTGTATGCAGAGTATGCAAGAGAATTGCATGGTTAATTGACTGACTTGCAAGATCTAAGAAAAGAAGGCTGAGAAGAGGAGTAGAGAGAGATTGCTTGATGATTTCCCAAGCAGATATGGAGTTTAAGATGAGAATGGAAACCACTCAGTGAATTAGCATAAGATTTGAATTAGATTTGGATTGCAAATTAAGTTGTATGAATCAGATCAAGCCTGTTGATTACTTTCTAACCATTGTATCAATTGAAATCCTTTAACCAGGTTGACCTAATAGTCATTGTGTAAATCCTTTGAGAAAGGTGACATTCATATTGGAATATTCTAAGTCCTCTAACAAGGCCACTCCTGACAGGGTGATTAAATCCTTTAACCAAGTCACATTTAGCAATGTGTTTTGTAACCTTTAATAGGGTTGGCTCTTAACAGGGCATCACTTCAGAAGGGTGAAAACTTGATAGCATGTTATTAGTGGTTTTTCCCAAATTAGGTTTCCACGTTAAATACTGGTGTCAACTTGTGTGAATGTTTATATTGTTTTTTATTGCTAATTTTCTGCAAGCTTATTTCATTTGAACAGTAAACTGCATACTTATATTGTTGACTTATGCTATCAGTGCTAAGCAGATCTGAGTTGTTTAATTTGGTATAAAGTTTTAATGGGTACATCTAAACATGTGGATAACTGATTCACCCCGCCCCCCTCTCAGATATTCTAAATTCATTCTAACACATATATGTACCAAACTCATGAATATTTATATATGAACATTTTTCTTGACCAATTAGTTCTATGTTTGATTACTTGTTATTTTCATCAATACATAAAAACTTAACATAAAGAAAGAAATGAGACTAATGTATAAATGTATTCAAATCATATAACCTATAAAATAGACATAACTATTCTATAGGGAATACATAAATACATGAAGAAAAGTTGATGTATTAGGGAAAATAACGTATGAGATGCATAATATTAATATGTTCTTTAAGGGGAACACCATTCATATCAGTAATCTTATAAGAACCTAAAGTAAAATCCTCAATAACCACACAAGGTCCAAGCCAATTAGTGCTAAATTTCCCTTTTTCACCAAGTAAAGCATTCCTATTCCTTTGATTTTCATATAATACTAAATCACCTACCAAAAATGATCGTTCAATCACTTTATGATTGTACTAATTTTGAAGTGATTTATGATAAGCCTTAATATGCTCGAAATCATTTATTTTTTGTTCATCCAACATCTCTAGTTCTTGTAATCATTGTTACTAGAAAGTATCTTTATCAATTATCCCATGGAATGAAACATGTAAAGAAGGTATTTCTAATTCTAATGGCATAATAGCATCAATACCATAAACATGATTATAAGGAGAAGTACCCGTGGTAGTGCGAACACTAGTCCTATAAGCCCATAAAGCATAAGTAAGTTGATTATGCCAATCTTTCACCTGCTTATTGATTGTTTTCCTTAGGATTTGTTCAATAACTTTGTTCGATGCTTCAGATTGACCATTAGATTGAGGATAGTAGGGAGTAGAAAATCTATGTTGACTATGATATTTCTCCAAGAATTACGTGACTTCTTTATTCTTGAAAGAAGTACCATTATCTGAAACTATCGTTGAAGGAATACCAAATCGTGTTATAATATGATTAAGAATAAAATCACAAATAACATCTGTGGTAGTAGAATGGAGAGGAATAGCCTCTACCCACTTTGTAAAGTAATTTGTAGCTGTGAGAATGTATGTATGCCCTTGAGAAGAAGCTGGTGAATTTTTTCCAATAAGATCAAATCCCCAAATGCCTAAAGGCCACAGAGCAACTTGATTACGAAGCTCACGAGAAAGAGCCTGAATTAAATTACCACGTTGCTGACATTGAGGACACTTATTAACAAATGTAAAGGAATCTTGTTCCATTGTTTGCCAATAATATCTCATTCTAAGAAGTTTATTAACTAAAGATTTCCCACCAAAAATGTCCTCCACAAGAATCAGAATGAGCTTCCGCTAAAGCTATCAGAACTTCGGTTCTACCAAGACATCTTAATAGAAAACCATTATAAGAACATTTGTAGAGGGTATCACCCAAAATGATATAACATGCTACAAGCTTCTTAATACGGTTATGCATGTTCCTTGTTGCTGATTCAGGAAATGTATTGTCTTTCAAAAAATGAAAGATATGCGAATACCATTCATCAAAATGCAGGTTAAAAAATCAGCATTAACCTTATTATAAATTGCAGGTTGTTTAAGAGAGTGTATAGTAAATTGAAAGTCTTTAGCATTATTCTCAAGGCATAGCAAGGAAGCTGCACTCACCATGGTGTCTACATGTCATTTATCTTTCCTAGGTAAAGTCTAAATCGTATATGAAGAAAATTGAGAAAGGATATCAAGAGCCAATTTTTTATATTGTGACATTTTATCATTCTTAGTCTAATAACCCCCTTTGATTTTTTCAACAATCAATTGTGAATCCTAGTATATTTCCAATTTTTTAAAATGAAGGGATGAAGCTGCCCGTAAGCCAGCTATAAGAGCTTCATATTCCACAATATTATTAGTACAAGGAAAGGTCAATTTATATGACATAGGGATTGGTTTCTTTGTATGAGGGACCAAGATGATGCCTACACTAGAACCTGTCTTACATCTAGAACCATCATAATATAGTTCCCAAACATCATCTTGCTTAATAGCTAAAATATTGTCATCAAGGAATTCTATTGAGGTAATGTTCATATGAGAATGATGACAAGGAGATTCAGCTAGATAATCAGTTAAATCATGTCCTTTAATTGACTTTTGAAGAATGAAATTAAGATCAAATTCTATAAGTAACATCACCCATTTAGCCAGACGACTAGAGAGATCATTTTTTGAGAAAAGGTGTTTGAGAGGATCAAATTTAACAATCACATTAACCTCAACATTCATTAGATAATGCCTGAGTTTTTGACAAGCATAAACTAAAGCCAAGCATTGTATTTCTAAATCGGTACATCTTGTTTCATATTCAAGTAAAGTTGGACTAATGTATTATATCGGTCTTTCCTTACCTTCACTATCATGTTGAGCCAATAATGCACTCACGACATGGGAAGTGACAGAAGTATATAGATAGAAGGGTTTATTGAATTGAGCAGGTTGCAAAATAGGAGGATTAGCAAGATACTCCTTAAATTTCTCAAAGGATTGTTTACATTCCTGGTTCCAAGAAAAAGTGGCATCTTTTCTAAGAAAGGAGGTGAAAGGAACAATTTTATTAGCTAAGTTAGAAATAAAGCGACGAATAGATTGTATTTTTCCTTGTAAACTATGTAATTGAGACATATTCTTAGGAGGGGGCATGTTAACAATAGCATCAATGTTTTCAGTATCAACCTCTATGCCTCGCTTAGAGATTATAAATCCTAATAATTTACCAGAATCAACTCCAATAGCATATTTATTAGGATTTAATCTCATATTATAACTCCTAATCCTTTCAAATATTTGTCTTAAAATAAACACATGGTCCTCTCTTTGTATATATTTCGCCAAGATGTCATCTACATAATCTTCTAGAATCTTATGGATGTAATCATGGAAAATCAAGGTCATAGCACGTTGATAGGTTGCTCCCACATTTCTTAATCCAAAAGGAATCATGACCCAAAAGAATGTTCTCCAAGGTGTGATAAATGTGGTTTTAAGTTAATCTTCAATAGGAATAGAGATTTTTTCATAACCTGAAAACCCATCCATAAAAGATAATAAAGCATGACCCACTGTCGAATCCACAATCATATTGATATTGGGTAAGGGAAAATAATCTTTTAAGGATGCTTTATTTAAATCTTGAAAATCAGTGCACATTTGTATCTTATTCTCTCCTTTAGAAACAACCACAATATTATAAATCCATTCAGAGTAATCGATAGAACGGATGAACCCAGCACCTAATAACTTTTCAATTTCAGCTTTTACTAGCAAGGAAATACCCAGATTCATCTTTCGGATTTTTTGTTTCACAGGTTTGACATTAGGTTTAAGGACAATATTGTGAGTAACAATCTTAGGATCGATACCCAGCATATCTGAGTATGTCCAAGCAAATATATCCTTATATTCAAGAAAAAGGGAAACCAATTGATAATGTTCATCTTGGTTTAAACATTTTCCCACTTTGATTTGTTTTTCAAAGTCATTCTCATCCATTTGAATTTCCATAGTCTCAGTTATTAATAAATTACTTTGTATGGGGGAGTCCATTGGTAAAGGAGATATATCTTTCTCATCACATTCTCCAAAATAGGCCTCATTATTCAGACAATAAGGCTTTCTTCTTTTGTGATGAAACGTAGGTAAATATTGATAAGCTCTTAAAAAATCAGCTAGGGCTTCATTCTCAGAAAAAATATCCAAACTAGGTTTTTGATCCATGTCAAGGAGAAGAAGATTAACCAATTTTAAGTGTCAATCATAGATATGATTAACATTAAGAGGAAAGGCTGATGATTTCTTATAAGGATTGAATCCTAGCCCATAAGTATAGTCATAAACTTCATTGTCTAAGGGAACTTGTATACCTTGTTCATATTTTCCACATCCTTTGCCATTGAATCCTGATTTCCTAAGTAAATGATAAGAAGAACCATATCTATTAGCCATATTAGATTTATTTAAAGGAGTGGCATATGTCACAATGTCATAACAATCTGGTTTTATTGTCTAAATCATTTCTTCAAAGGAAGCAACAACAAAGTTACTTTTTAATTCCCGAGAAAGTGGAGAAGGAATAAAAATGTGTTTTTGAAACCCATTTTGTTCCTTCATGAATTCTAAATCAGAAAATTTGTATTCTCCCATAAAAAAGGATTAAAATCCAATGTTCCCCAATCATCTTTAGTTAAAGAAGAGGATGGAGCTTCAACTTGTTTAACTTCAGGAGGTTTCTTAGGTTCCTTACTTGGTTGTATGGGTTAAAATATCTTAGCATATTTTGCATTCAAGCAAGGATTTGGTGCATCATCCGCATGTAATGTATACATTAGATTATTATAAATTAACCTAACCTTATGATGTAGCGTAGAAGGAATCACATGCATAGTATGTAACCAAGGTCTTCCTAACAAAAGGTTATAATTGAGAGGTTCAGGCATGACATGAATAGGTGTGTGACGAAGGACTCGACCAGCCTTGATAGGTAGCATAAAAATACCCAAAGTTTTCTTTGAAATATTATCAAATCCACAAATAGGGATATTATCCAGTTGAATGGTTGTAAGATCGGCTTTAATATCCTTGAGCATATCCATGCTACAAACATTAAGCCTAGACCCACTGTCAATTAATGTTCTACGAATGATACTCTGATTAATAGAAACAACAACCATAAGAGCATCATATTGATTCTACACCTCAACATAAGGTAAATCATTATCATTAAACACAATAGGAGGTACATAAGGCATAGTATGCATGCACTCCAAAAATGAATGAATGTTCTCTTGATTAGGAGGTGGAGCCGAAAGAGTAGATAAAGCTTTTTTTAATGCCTCATGATATGTTGGAGAATTTTGAAGCAATTCGCATAAAGATATCTTAGCTAGAGTAGCGTGTAATTTCTCAACTAAGTCATACTCCTTAAAGGAAGAAGGTAACCTAGGTGCTTGAGGAAGCACGGGTTTAGAAGGAGGTAAAGAGGATGAAACTATAGGTTGAGGATTATTCTATGTACGATAAGCATGTGAAACAGAATCCATATTATCAAAGAAATCCAAAGGATCTTTAGCTTTACCCTTAATAGTTATTCGAGGACATCCTTTTACCCTCATCAAAGGTTTAGGAAATAACATTCTAGATTCCTCAATGTTACAAATAGTGGAATAAGAAGGTAACCATGCACACATCCTATGGTAAAGGTCAATTGGAGAAGTTGTGAAGGAGGATGAAATAGGAATAGGATCCATGGAGATCTCATTCAAACCATTTTCATTCTCACTTCCATGTACATCATTAAGGGATCTATTCTTTTGTACAATAAAATCTTCACCAAAGTATTCAAAACAAGAGTCATACATATTGAACACACAATAAAATTTCAAGCATGTAAATGTTTTTGTGTTTTTAAAGAAATTATATATTTTTTTAATGTATTTTAGGAATATAAATGCAAGAGCATGAAAGAAAACCTACTTCTATATGCATGAAAGATCTTAATATGAAATGTAAATCTAACACCAAAGAGAAAGAGTTGTCTATCACGGGTTCACCAAAATGTAAAGAAGAAAAATTGGATGGTCTCCTAGATAGAGTTTGCACAATAGATATTCATATATAAAAGAGACCAATGCCATAATTTAACCATTTACATTTAATTTTTTTGTATTTTATAATGGATATAGAATCGAAATTGAAAGAAAAGATTAATGGGATAAAATACCTACCTCACATCATAGAAGATCTGAAAATTCCATTTTCTAAAGCCTGTGTTGAGCTTCTAGAAAATCCAAGACCGGATCTGGAATGGAAACGCAAAGACAAACAAAACCCATAAATCATTTTTTGTTCTGACACAGTTCCAATTTGTACCCTCAAGTCAATGGCACCATTGGCTAGAATTTCTGATTGCGCCCTAGGGAAACATCAACCTAAAAAGTATCAGACTAAAATTCTATTTTCAGATCCTGAAAGTTTGCTGAAAAGGGTATCCGGATCTGCACTCTATTCCACTATTACCGAACCTATAACTCCTAAAATAGCACTTGCAAATATCTAAAAAAGAGGGGTTTTGGGGTGGCTATATAGGGTTTTTCCTTAGTCAAAAACCCATTGTGGTGATCTCCACCTGCATAAATAGCCAAATATAATAGAATGTATGTGTGTGTGTTTCTCTTCGAAAGAGCTTCGAATGTGTAATGTCAAGATCTAATCCTCTAGATTAAAAACCCTAACATGAATTGAAAATGAGGAAAAAATGCATAGATTTGAATGTGATAAAGAAAGCATACCAAGCCCCCAATGCTAAAGTCTTCCTACCAAACTCACAATCCATAATTTCTACCCCATGATAATATCTTTTGAATGCTTGAAAGTTGGCAATGGTGGATCTAAGAAGAAAGAAAGAAGGAAGATGTCTTTCTTGCTCCAAAGAAGATCCACAATGGCTTGTTCACAAAAGTGCTTGAAATGTCTTAATGCATCATCATGTCTTGTCCTTCTATATCATCCTCTTTCTTTCTTTCCTCATCATCATGTCATAATCATAATTGCAACATATCATCTTACGATTATTTTTCATGTCCAAATGAAGGCAAAAGAGAGTGTTTATATAGAGATTTCAATATAGGCCTCCTAGGGCAATGCAAGGGACCCAAATTCAAATTTCACCTTGAGTTATGGTCCACTCACAATCACCAACCAATGAGGGGATGTATTAATTTGAATATCAGGGAAAACACTTCCCTATCTAGACCCGGGGACCTACTTTAAGTTTTAGAACCCCGATAGGCTCCAGATTTGAAAGCAGGGATCATCACCTAACAGAGGTCAAGGTTGACCTTGACCTTGACCTAGGTCAAGGAAGATCTCAACCTTGACCTAGGTCAAGGTCGACCTCAATATTGACCTAGTTCAAAATTGACCTCAACCCAGAACTCAGGTTTCAAGCTAGTCTCCTTGGGAAATCTGTAGGATTCCCAGGTCAATCAGGGACCCAAGAAGGTGAGAAAACACACCATTATGTTTGATAGAGGAATAGAGGCCAAAGAGTAAGTATGATGAAGATTTAGGAGATCCAATACATAGGTTCTACCCAAAAATGGAATCATAGAAAGGGAGATTAAGGAGGATCCGAAGGACCCTAACCCTAATTTCACCTAGAAATGCAGAATCAAGTGTATGTACATCCTAAATGCAAATATAATATGAAAATGTACTAAATGAGGTTGCTAAATCTACCAACAAGGAAGTGCTTCCATTTTAAGATGATATAATGGGATAAAGCAATGCATGATGAGTTTTACAGATCAAGAAGGGATCTACAAAAAAAATAAAGAGATTGAGCGACTAAATCATGTCTCTATAAAGAGACAAGGAATTCATTATGGAGAGAGGAATTCTGAGTATAGTTCGTGTGAAGATAGAATTCTTCATGCAGATCTGATCATATAGGTTAAAGAACAGAGCCAAGGAATTCTATAGACACCAAGCAACAGAGGACAGAGCATTCATCGAGCAGAAGAAAGAAATGAAGCAAAGGAATTGAAGTGTACATTGATCAGAGAGGTATTATTGGACTAAAAATAGATCTGAATATTAATAGTCCTTATTGTATTGAGATACTCAAGAGTGGTATCAACCAAGTGGGATTTAATATTCCTTATTTTCTTGAGATACTCAAGAGTATCAAAAGTTTTTATTGTTCACAACATAGTGAGTGCTAGGTCAAAAGATAAATTGTTAGTTTTAAATCCTCTAACAAGGTCACACTTAACAGTGTGTATTGTAACCTTTAACATGGTTGGATCTTCACCAAGCTCACTTCAGAAGATTGAAAATATTTTGGGTTATCGGTTCTATGTGGTTTTTCCCATATTGGCTTTCCACGTTAAAATATATGTGTCAAATGTGTATATGTTTCATTGCATTGATATTTTTTTTTACACATTATTGAAACTAGATTGGTCGATTAACACTAAGTTTATTTAATGCTATTCGGTAAAGTCTAGAAAAGATAAACAGTATATCTTACCAAGAAGGTTATATTTGTTAAAGTTATTTATGGCATACATATTTTTGAAAATAGCAATGTAAGATAACTATGGATATTAAATTTGAGATATAAGTTTTTGGTTGGATATTTTGGAATTATTTTTAAGGCTACTGATTCAACTTCCCCCCCTCCCCCCCCCCCTCCCTCTTAGTTATTCTAAAAATTGGTATTAGAGCTTTGGTGCTTGGAAGAAAAATTTAAAGGGACATAAGCCAAATATCACAAGATGAGTAAAAGGGATGTGACTAAGTTCAACAAGGACAAATTTGCATCATTGAAAAGAAGGATAAGATTTCATCTATCATGTATTGGAAATGATGTCACACAACACTTGGATACTAAATATGTTGCACCTACTAGACCTCTGACTATTGATCAATTAAGAGAGAAACATGAACACAATTCTGTTATGGTAAAACTTGCTTCTTCACTAACCAATGCTGAATTTGAAGATGTGAAATCATGCACCTCTTCAAATCAAATGTGGGACAAACTCTATCGAGTATAGGGAAGAGATGTAAATGTGCTGAAAGCATAAGAGGAAAGTTTGATGACTTGGGAATTAAAGAAGGAGAGAACATCACTCATTACAGTGACAGAATCAAAGAAGTTGTTAATGCTATCTGTAGAGTAGGAGGAGTACTTGATGAAGGAACAATTGTAAGAAAAATTCTAAGAACCTTATTGCATGTTTATGCTATTAGAGTATCTGCAATTCAAGAAATGTGTGCAGTAGCTAGTAATAATGTTACTCTTGATAGTTTGATTGGTAGACTTGTTTCATTTGAGATGAAAAACTATGACAATAGTGTCTTACCTACTATTGAGTCTGCATTCAAGTCTTCTCTCAAAATACAAAAATCTAGTAACAAACACATTATGAGAAATGATAGTGATAGTGATAGTGATGAACAAGAACTTGATGTAATTGAAGCACTAATAGCTAGGAGATTACATAGAGGTAAAGGAAGATATAAGGTAAATTACCATTGATCTATTTTAATTTCAAATAAATTGGACCATTTTCTGCTTGATGCCCTAACAAGAGAAAGGATGAAAGAAATAATGATAAATCTTATGAAAAGAAGTATGACAAAACTGATGACCCAGACTACAGAAGAAACCAAAACTCTGATAGAAGAGATAACCAAGATTACAAGGACAAAGGCAAGAAGGCCTATTACCTGGTTGAGAACAAAGCTAAAAATTATGGTACTAACAAAGATGAAGATGTTGAGGTAGTATTTTTTTCTATGAAGGATGATTCAGACAAAGAAGAAAGGTATGTTGAAATAACACTCATATCTAAAGTTAGCAAAAATAATGTTTGGATTATTGATAGTGGCTATACTCATCACATGACTGGAGATAAAGAAAATCTTGAAAATTTTGAATATTATAATGGTGGATCAGTAAGGATACATAATGACTCACCTTGCCCAGTTGAAGGAAATGGTACCATCATGTTGAATAACCTGATTAGATGTGAAAATACATATTGGGTGAAAAGACTTAACTATAACTTTTTGAGTATTTCACAGCTGAACAACATAGGACACCGATTTGCATTTGAGAAAAAAAAGGCAATGATCTATAATGAAAAAGGAAAGTTGATCACTGCTGGTGAACAAACAAAAGGTAATCTATTCTATCTCAATGATATTGATACCACTTGTTTATTGGCTAGAAATGAAGACGTTTGGTTGTGGCATAAAAGGTTATGTCATGTGAATTTTGAAAACGTGTTAAGATAAGTAAGAAAAGAAAAGTGAGAGGCTTACCAAGTATCTCAAAGCCTGACCATGTTATGTGCAAGAATTGTCAAATAGGAAAAACTGAAAAGGTCTAGTTTCAAGAGAAAAACCTACACATCTAATGCTATTATGGGGTTATTCCATACTAACTTATGTGGACCAATGAGACAAAGAGATATTATGGTGATAGATACTTTATTCTATTTGTTGATGACTATTCTAGGATGATGACTATCATGTTCTTAAAAGAGAAATATGAAGCATTTAAGATGTTCAAATGGTATAAAGCTAAAGTTGAAAAACAAAGTGGAAAAGAACTGAAATGTTTAAGATTGGATAGAGCAGGAAAAAAATTTCTGATGAATTCACTAAATTTTGTAATGAGCATGGGATTACAAGATAGGTTTCTACACCAAGAACACCACAGCAAAATGGGATAGCTGAAAGGAGGAATAGATCAATTTTTTATTGTGCCAGAACACTGATGAATGAAAAAGGCATCACACAAATAATCTAGAGAGAAGATCTAAGTACTTCTGTCTATGCACTAAACCAATTACAATTGAAGAAAGACACAAATAAGACAGCTTATGAGCTATGGTATGGATACACACAAAATGTGAGTTACTTTATAATTTTTGGAATTCAAATTTATATATAGAAAGATGATACAAATGGGAAACTTGACTCTAAAAGTGATCAAGGAATATTTCTAGGATATTCTACTAAAAGAAAATCTTATAAATGTCTAAACAAATCTTCTAACAAAATCATTGAGAGTGCAAATGTTAAAGTGGATGAATTTGCCGAGAAAAATGATGAGGAAAGTAGAAAGGAACCTAAAGGTTACAACAGATTTGTCTACATTGAAGAACCTAACACCTTCCCCAAGTGACAGAATAATGCAACCAATCAACATGTTGCACACACCGAGAATCAAGAAATTGCTCATAGTACTAAACCTAACGATGAAGATCAAAATGAAGAACAAAGATATGAACTTGTACTTGGTAAATATGTCAAAAGATACCATCCAAAAGACAAGATCATTGGTGACAAAAGAGAAGGAATGAGAACAAGAAGTAAGTCTCTTAACAATAGATGTTTGATTTGTGATTTTGAGCCTAAATTTGTTAATGTTGCACTTGAGAATAAAGAATGGGTTAGTGCAATGAATGAAGAGATTGAACAAATTGATAAGAATAAAACATCCAGACATGAACAAAAATAACATTGGCACCGAATGGATTTTCAGACATAAACTTAATGAGAATGGAGAAGTCACAAGGAACAAAGCAAGATTGGTATGCAAAGGGTATGCACAAGAAGAAGGTATTGACTATGGAGAAAACTTTGCACCTATTGCTATTCTAGAAGGAGTAAGAATTCTACTTGCTTATGCTTCTTTTAAAGGAGTCAAAGTATACCAAATGGATGTTAAATCTACATTTCTAAATGGAATACTAGAAGAGAAGGTATACATTGAACAACCTGAAGGGTTTGTTGTTCCTAACAAGAGAAACATGGTTTGTAAACTACACAAAGCCTTGTATGGATTGAAACAAGTACTGAGAGCATGGTATGAAAGACTTCACTCTTATCTCATTATTTTTGGATTTGTTAGAACAAGTGATAACAATAATCTATATTTGAAAGGAGATACTGATGATAACAATTTGATTGCTGAGATATTTATTGATGATATTGTATCGAAGGTAATGATATGCTATGCAAATCATTTGCTGATAAAATGAGCAAAGAATTTGAAATGTAAATGTTTGGAGAGATCAAATTTTTTCTTGGTCTACAGATCCTACAATAGGATGAAGGCATCTACATCACACAATACAAATACATCAAATAAGTTCTAAAGATATTCAAGATGGAGGAATCCAAACCAGTTGGAACACCTATGGAAACCATATGCAAATTGACAAAGGAAGACAAGAAAACTGAGGTAAATTAGACCTTATACATATCTATGATTTGTAAACTAATGTATGGTGTACACAATAGACCTGATATAGCACATGCAGTTGGTATAGTTGAAATATTCTCTGATAATCCTAAGGAATGACATATGACTTTTGTTAAAATAATTTTGAGATATCTGAAGAATATTGAAGACTATTGTTTGTGGTACCATAAAGAAGGCAAATTTCAGCTACAAGTTTACACTGATGCTGATTGGGCTGGAAACATAGATGATAGAAAGAGCACTACAAACTTGTCACATGGATAAGTAAAAAGAAAGGATGCATATCTTAATCAAATATAGAAGAAAAATATTTAGCTGCCGCTGCAAATTGCTCCAACATTTCACGGACCAAGCAATTGCTGAAAGGTATGAATGAGGAAATTCTTTACCCAATAAGTATCTACTGTGATAATAAAAGTGCTATAAACATTTCAAAGAACCTTGTGATGCATGCTAAGACAAATCACATAGCTATTAAGCATCATTAACTGAGGGAATAAGTACAAGAGAAACATGGGATACTGGAATATGTGAAATCCAAAGAATAAATAGCAGACATATTCACAAAACCATTGCCAAAAGATACATTTGAGTACCTGAGGATTTGACAAGGGGTTTGTCCCTTGTCTACTAGTCAATAAGATGAATAGGAGGCTCCATCATCCTACATATTATCAGAAGATTAAAAAATTTGATGCAAGCTGAGATATGGACTGCAATGACATATCAGTCCACTAAGGCCCCATTTAGTTGGGGAATTGTAATTTTACTCAAAACCTTATTATCTGATAATCAGGTTTTGATCTTCTGGTTTTGCATCTTCTGGATATAGTTTGGACCGTTTGGTTGACCCGAAAGATGACTGAGTCAATCCATCTTCTACGTTTGGTTTCCAATTTCAAAATTGGAATTGGAACTAACAAATTCAAACTTCCGCATTTGGTTCAACAATTTCAAATTGGATTTGGAATTAGATACTCTATCTTCTCTGTTTGGTTCTAGATTTTGAATTAGAATTATAATTTGACAAAGAATAATTTTATTATTATTATTTAATAATGTTGTGATTTATTTTGTCCATTTTTTTATTATTTAATTTTGAGTTCTTTTTAATTGTTATTTGCTTCAATTAGTTTATGGATTATTACTATGTGTAGTTCCACGCTTGACAACTAGTTTTTCATGCTTATGCTCATAAAAATATATGTTGATCTACTTTCTACTAATTATTAGATTATATTTTAAATTTATATGGAATATCATATTCAATCTTTCACAAATGACAAATACTTCATATTTTATTTTTCTTTGAACTTAGAATCAAGTTTAATTGATTATTATGTTATTAATGATATTAAGTTATTGTAGTAGGATCATGCCTTCAAAATATATAGTGCAAGTGTTATTATATGGATGTTGTAATACTTTAATAAAAAAATCTATCTTCAATCTTTTCTTTGATTCTGCAAGTAATTTTATCTTTTGACTCTTAGATGGTTTCTTAGGTTGGTTGTTTAAATTCTAAGGATGTTTATATTCCAACTCAATTTTCACAGATTTATAGATTTATAGTTAATTTCCATTAACTAGGATTGAGAAATTGGCTTTTGATATACATGATAGAACCTATTTTCACAATATAGGTTCAAAACCAATAATCTTTTTCCATATCAAGCTTAACAATAAAAGAGGTAATTTTCTTTTGTATGAATGGAGTGGAGAACATTATAAGCCACAATGACACCCATTTATTATCTAATAAAAAGATAAAGTACCATATGAGTGGACAAACAAGAGGACTACTAGTTCACATCTTAGGCTATTGGTTGTTCGACATTTTTTTAGGATTCCAAGTATATATATAACTATTTTTGCATACTGACCCAACAAAGTAGAGTGATTAGAGAAAAAAAAAATGTCATACAAACTTGGCATCAGCATAATATGTAGCCTTCGCTTTTTCCATAGCTGTCTCGAGCACCTTGCAAGACTTGCACTCATCATCCACAATAGGTATATGTGTAGATGGTGCAGATGATGTAGACAAAGATGGGACATCATCGGCCCATTGAAAGTAGTCACATCCACCGCCATCCTAAAATATAAATCTAAGTTAGTATAGCTATAATGATTAATATTTATTATTTGTAAACATTAAATACAGTGCTATTAACAACCTTTTTTCTTATTTATGCAAGTCCAAAATTTACACTCTGAATTATTGTCTGTGGGTGACATCCTCAACACACAACACCCTCCATCAGCATAGTCACACATAGGAATATTTATCATAGCCATCACCCATGTATCAAACAAATTTTTGTTCATTCATACTATTGAAGCAACCAAACTTAGTATTTATACAAAAAAAATAATGAAACATCTATAGAATGATCTAGATGGGGAAGAACAATATCCAGGAATTGAATGGTGGTGTTAAAACACACCGTTAAATAAGAAATGCATGCTCTACGCCCTTATGCCCCACACGGTGAGAAACTGCCTCATATCCTACTCATTCTTCCAATTTTTGTCTATGTCTTTAGATGGTCAATCCTGCATATACAAACTAAACATGACAAAAAAACTAAAACTAGTTTATTTTTAAATGGTATACACCAAGGAGTACCATCATAAATATTTATTGCTTACAAACATGAATAGTAAACAATCATCAGATAGCTCATTTGTTTATCAACATATGTGGAGACTCACACGTTTGTGTACTTTAAATATTCTTATTAGATAGTTCATTGCATTCGATTGTGCACATAGTTTTTGCATCAAAATTTTATATCACACCCTGTGATCCATCACCAGGATGAAAGAGAGAAAAATGATTGAAAGAGAGAAAAATGATTGACTTCTCTTTCAATGCTTTTTCTATTTCATCCCAATTAAGGATCACAGAGTGTGATCAGAAATGATGACGCAAAAAATATCTACATAATCAAATCCAGAAGCTATTACAAACATTTTTAATATTAGCATATGTGTAGTCTCACAATATCATCATACATGCAATCTCATAACTATCCATTTCTATTTCTTTACCATGATACTTAACTATCCTAGTGCAAAAATAATAACAAATGCAACAAGTATATACATATAACATGAGACAGAATATGAACAATACAGTCATCTACCAAAACACATTTATATCACCATCTGTTCTCAAGAACTAGAAATGGATAGTTCTGAGAGTACACCTTGACAATGCATTATATTAAGAATTTATCATGTGGTACTCCTTGGTGTATTCCACTTAAATATGTTGAAGAAACAGGACTAAAAAATGGAAGAAGAACAAAGTTTCCACCCCTTGCAATATGACATTTCTTTTTCAATCAGGTTTCCCCCTTTGTGAAGATATAAGAGGAATGTGTGAAGAACTTTTGAATGCAATATTTCATTTAATATCATTCTAGAGAGGATCTTTGAAGCATTGAAGAGCATAATTATGAATCACACTAGAGAACATTTTAAAGGACATTGAAGCTGCCATAGTTGCAGATTCACAATAGACCTTGTGTCAAAATTTGCATTACTTTGAGCATACTTTTTTGCAAAAAAAATTTTGCACTTTTTACAATTCTACTTTTAAAGTTTTAATGTTCATAAATAATACCATGAAAATAGTTGTATTAATTGGGTTGTGGTGGAAATAATTTCCATTAATTGGGGCATTTTAAATAATGCCATACTCATTCATCTTGTAAGAACTGCAAGAAGTAAATTATACGATGAAACAAACCATGCCCCTATCCCTTCTGACCAGAAAATATTATAGAGAACTCTTTTCTGAACTATAATTGTCACAGACAACAAAATAAAGGTACTATCAATTAGAAAAACACCTTATCATGAAAAGGTGACCCTTTCTTCTCATCCCTCCTAAATTCAACAACAATCAGAAACTACAAATATATAATCCTCCTTCACGCACTCTATCATCATGCATACAAAAAGATTCTTTATTAAATCAACCCATAAACAAAATACACCTAAATAAAATAAATAGTACAAAAAAAAGGCATATAAAGTCTACTAAAGGGGATGCACTCCAAATTAACAAAGAGAACAAATTTTAGTTTAGCAATCCATAAATAGATCTTGAAATGAGAATAAAAGAATACACCTCTACCGAAACAACATGCCTCACAAATTATGGTAAGGAAAATCACTTATCCAAGATTCACAACAGCCATTACAACCCTTTAAGGCCACTACAACCTTAAAGATTAGTCATAAAATAGAAGAAGGGACATTTCTCATCAAGAGAATTTTTTTATTATTAACACAACTACATACAAACATTCTAAATCGACATGAATATGATTCTTTCCAAGAGATATTGCTTGATACAGATTACATATAGATCACAAGCATAGAAAATAACTTCTCCTACATTCATATTCTTTATTTCTCCTGAAACAATGAATTTAAATCAATCATGAGGCTGTTGAATGTAGTGTCCCCTTATTGCACCTAATCAGTTTGAGGATTCTAATAGCCTATTCCCGAGTTCTCAAAGTCTAAGTGGATGGAGTTAGTCACCTCAGCATCCTGAGGAGAGCTCTAGCAAGTTTTTTAAAGTGTATTCTAGCATAGTGTCTATTTTTAGCATATGACTATTTTTAGCAAGTGCTCTAGAAAGTGTTTTTAAAGTGTATTCTAGCATAGTGTCTATTTTTAATCCTTCAACTCTAAAAGTGGGTTTCTAATCCTATGAAGTGGATGGCTATAGTTTTGACAATATATTCACCACTAAGGTATTATCATCTAATAAGAGATCAATAAGAAAGAATGAACATTCATCTCAAGAGCATTCAGGTATGAGATCATCAAGACATGGTACATGTCAATCTCCACAGAAATATGAAGTGAATTCTTACTTTCAGATATTATTATGTTCAACCCATACATAATTCATAGATGACACATTGATTTTCATATACACATAGAATAATCTTACCAAGGCCCTTAGGAGGATAATAATCATGAGATGTTAGTAGATGAAAGTTATAGTAGATTGAGTAGACATACACAAGTTCTATCCAAAAGGAAATCCAAGGAATCCCATATCACTTGGTCACATCTGGTGACCAAAATAGGAGTGTATCAGCTATAACACAGGACATGGAGGGATCTTTCTTGTCAAAATAATTCATAAGATCTTTTAGAGCTTCACCCATGTTATCAATAGATTGCCTAAAATAATAAAATTTAGAAGATCTGTCAAAATCTAGTGGTAATCCATCTAAGATTTTAAGAAGAATGAATATCTAGACCCAGATTATGAGCATCCAATGGAATAGAGTCACTTGAAGAAGAATTTATTTGAGTTATTTGAGGTTTCCTGTGATAAGTTGAAACAAATGTGATAATGAGGCCTTTTGCGGAAAGAGTTTTTGAAAATTGTATAATGGGAGTTGCATGGCCCTGAGTTGGGTATGGAATAAACAGAGCACGAGAAGGATTTCAGGCATGGAAGAAAGTAAAGGAAATATTTCTTAGGATATTCTTCTCATGGAAAATATATTACCAAAAGATCTAAAGGCATTGATAGAATGCAAAAAAGTAAGAATGAAACATTTCCAGTGATGTAGTGGCATTTTAACTAAAAACCCTTGTAATGTCCCCAAATTGATAGAGAATAAATAAATTAAGTTAATTAATTATTTTTTACCTATTTAAAACAAATATTATTAAGGACCTTTAATTAATTAATGGGGGCCCTTTTTATTTCATTATTGTCCGTAGGTGTTTACTAGGTTGGCGTTCTTTTTTAAACCTTTGGGAGCTTCTCTGAAGGGGTATTTATGCCCAACATGTAGGTAGTCATAGATATGTTGAGTTTTGATATTTTATTATTATTGAAAATTCCAGTCGGAGTTCTAGTGTACACCACTTCAAAAGTGAAATACCTTCCCTATTTGGCATTTTCCAGTTTCGGTGGGATTCAACCCTCACCCTACTCTGCTTTTGTCTTCTTGTATCAGATCTGGAAAATCCAAAGTACTTCATTATTCATAATATAATCTCTTGGGAATTGGTCCATATTCGATACTTGATTGTTTGTGCACCTATTAACATCTTGTGAATTGCTAAGTAAATGTATTGCAGTGAAGAAGGCACATTTCATACTTTACAAGCATTCCCTCCAAAATGTATGGCTAGCACTCCTTTGTATAGCCAGCCACTTCCCACTGTACAGCTAACACTCCTCTGTATGGCCAACCACTTCCTACTATATGGCCAACACTCCTCCATATGGCTATCCCACTCCCAGCATACAGCTAGCACTGCACTGTATGGCCACTACCATCATACGGTCTACACACTACCATACAACCAGCCCTCTCCACACATACGACCTCCACCGTACGGCCAACTCCACCAGCACGTATGGCCTATTCTCCTCACCGTAAAACCTTCCTCCTCCCACTGTACAGCTTGTCTTCTATCCACCGTATGACCTTCCTCCATCCACTCTATGGCATGTATATCTCCACCGTATAACCTTTCTATGTAGTCCATCTGCTCCATATGACTTGCACCTCCAATATGCTAGAAAGTTGAGGTCTGATCAACTAGTACGCCAAGGGTCAGGAACATTATAGTGGTATCAAAGCTAGTGATCTTGCCATCCTGTTGGGGAGATTGAGATTTTTTGACTTGGATCACACTATGACACTCGATGATGCCATATATTCTCTATCTCAGGTCTCAGCTGATTGGAAGTCACATATGTTGGTCGAATACTCCAAGAATTCTTTCACATGCCAACTATTGGATGGTCAGGTGTAGGATGATAGATACAAGGTGGTTAGCTAAATAATTTACTACAAGGACAAAATCTATTTGGTACCTGAGTCCAAGATGAAGGAAAGGGTTTCGAAAGAAGATGTTTGCACAAATATCATCAAACCAACACCCAATGATAAACTTGATGGAAATACAGATTTTATTAGTGATCCTCTAAATGAGCTAGGTCTACCAGTGGGTGATCAGCTTCTTGGGAATGCAGACTCTGTTGATGATTCCTTTCAGGAGCAACCTATGTAGTTAGTTGATTATGGAGTTTACCCTTTGGATATGAGCACTAATGTTTTGTATGATTGGCTTCCATGGGATCCTGGTGACTCTAGAGATGGAAATATTTATATCACAATGTCGTAAAAAACATTTGGTGCCAGTATACTCATCTCTATTGAATCAAATTATACACATGTGATCCTGAAGCAGCACAGAGTTTTTAGTAGATACTACGACCACCATCTGTATTTAGTTTGGGATTTGAGCATTGCTGTACATGATGATTGGCTTCAGTGGGATCATGGAGACTCTCGGCCTAGAAACATTTATATCAATGTGGTGCAACAGAATCTTGATGGAGCTTTACTCTTCTCACCTACTTCTAGGTGCATGCGTGTGGTCATGATGCGGAATGGGGGTTTCAATAGATACAATTATCGATGACCGTGCTTAGTTTGGGATCCTAGAGTTTTGCTGACAGATCACTTGAGGATAAGCAATCTTTAGACAGTGAGGATTTGTAATGTCCCCAAATTGATAGAGAATAAATTAATTAAGTTAATTAATTAGTTGGTACCTATTTAAAAAAAATATTATTAAGGACCTTTAATTAATTAATGGGGGGCCCTTTTTATTTAATTATTGTCCGTAGGTGTTTACCGTGTTAGCGCTCTTTTGTAAACCCTCAGGAGTTTATCTAAAGGGGTATTTATGACCGGCATGTAGGTAGTCATAGATATGTTGATTTTTGATATTTTATTATATTGCAAATTCCAGTTGGAGTTTTGGTGTGCGCCACTTCAGAAGTGAAAGACCTTCCCTATTTGGCCTGTTGCACTTTTGATGGGATTCAACCCTCACCCCACTCTGCTTTCTTCTGCTTGTATCAGATCTAGAAAATTTGAAGTACTTCATTATTCATAATATAATCTCCTGGGAATTGGTGCATATTTGGTACTTGATTATTTGTGCACCTATTAATATCTCATGAATTGCTAAGTAATTGCATTGCAGTGAAGAAGGCACATTTCATACTCCACAATAATTCCCTCTAGAACATACGGCTAGCACTCCTCCATATGGCTAGCCACTTCCCACCGTATGACCAACAGTCCTCTATACGGCCAACAACTTCCCACTGTATGACCAACACTCCTCCGTACGGCCAACCCACTCCCAGCATACGACCAACACTCCACCATATGGCCCACCACTACCATCGTACGACCAACCCTCTCCACACGTATGGCCAGCTCCACTAGCACGTACAACCTGTTCTCCTCACCATATGGTCTACCTCCTCCCACCGTATGGCTTGTCTTCCATCCACCGTATAGCCAGCCTACCTCCACCATAAGGCCTTTCTATCTCCACTGTACAACCTGTCTATGCATTCCATATGCTTCATACAGCCTGCACCTCTAGCATGCCACAAAGCTGAGGTCTAGTTAGCCAGTCCGCTAGGGGTCAGGAACATTACAACCCTACTAAATTTTAGTTTCCATAAGCTCAATAATAAATTAATCAGTACATATGTGCCATATCAACATTGTAAAAACTGATTGGAATTGCGATGCAACAATAGTGTCACCTCGTGAAACACATTAAAGGGTAAGTTATAAAAGATGAAAATGTTTCAAAGACCTTTGAAAAGTCTAAATACAAAAAATAAATTTTGGTTAATCTCATAGTTAAAACCTCACTAAATTTTTGAATGCTTTGGGCAGTGTGGATCATTACAATCCACCAAATGTGAATGCAATCCACTACACTCTCTCCTCCTCATTCATTAGCAACAACCATTTGGCTCTTTCATGTTGAAGTATGAAGGTGTCCTATACCTTCAAAAAATCGGCTTGACTCAATTTAGTGATGGATTTGAGAGCATTATACATGCTAAGCATAATAGTATCCTCATCTGATTTATGCACTTTGTGGAGGTGAACATTAGTGAGGCTATCTTTTTATTTCTTGACTATTTCATAGATTATATCCAAGGAACATGCCATACTTTCCTTTTCCCTCTTTCCCTACCTTTATGATGATGATGTAGGAGTTCCTTTATTTGCAGTGGACTAATTTGAATGATTAAGGTCTTCATCCTAATCAGCAGCACTATCAATATGTATACCAAAACCACTTTCCTCTTCATCATGCACATTGAATGCCTCTTCCATAGGGTTCCCTTCCTCACTCTAATGGGCAATCGTAGCTGCATTACCTTCAACAATGTCATTACCAGCAATTACACTCAATTCATTGAAGTATGGGAAGGGTTGCCTCTTATACACTTTGGCATATTTGAACTCTCTCCTCTACATGTTGGCATAAATAAATGGATTAGGTTTTTTGTTTCATTATTAACTTTATAAGAAGGCAATAATATTTCAGTCACAAAATTAGAAAGAACACCCTACCTTCAAAAGATCATCCCACACACTCTCCTTAGCATCCATGCATTGATTTGCCTCATTCCAAGAGAAACCTCTTGTATTTCTTAACTCTTTCATCACTCTATATGCAAGCTTCCATGTTTTCATCTTTTTTTAAAAAAATTGTCCTTTGTTAGAGTGAGGTGCATATCCACGTTGAACCACCTCTCAATGGTGGTCCATGCTTCTTTTTTAATCCTCCATCTCCTTTTCTTCCAAGTTGGACTTTCCCAATGAGAAAGTCTAGAAACTTGCATTCCATCTCTTTGGTCCATTGTACCTTCTTTGAAGAAGAATATATGTGGCTCATGTTACTGGTTTCTTCCATGATCATCATTAGTTTTGTGTATGCCATGGTTTAGATCAATTATTCACAATGTACAAAGGCTTCTTAATGGTGTAAGCATATTATTGTTAATGGTTTAAACATAGACATGGAACATATTTAAATACAAATCCATTAAAGTACAAATATTATATACAAGTCCAATACTTCCATATGAACACAAGAAAAAGGAAACCATCATGTATATCAAATTATTTTGATACATCAGTTTGCTCAATTAAAACACATTGATCCATAAAAGTACAAATATTATATACAATTCCAATACTTCCAGATATGAACATAAAAAAAAAGGAAACCATCATGTATATCAAAGTATTTGCATACATCAATTAACTCAAATAAAACACATTGACCCATAAAAGTACAACTATTCTCTAGATCTATAGTCTTCCCACATTGTACTTTCTATATCATCTCAAAACTGTGCCCACTAGTCTCTATCATGGTGAGACAACCCATATGTCGCAAGCATTGGTACATCTATCCCATCACAATCATCTTCCTCTTCAGTATACAATTTTTTATGGAACATCGTCGTCTATCATAATGAAGTTGTGTAGTATGCAACATGCTAATACAATATGGGCTTGTGTCATGATAGAATAAGACGTGGCTTGCCTAAGGATTGGAAAATGTTTCCTGAGAATACCATATGTACGCTCTATTCAATTTCTAAGAGAGGAGTGTCAGTGGTTGAACAACTCTTCTGGAGAGTTTATTGGATTTTCTCTTGAAAACTCCTTCAGGTGGTAACATGTAAACTGATAAGGAGTGAGAAATACAAGTGCATTGGGATATCTAGCATCCACTAGAAAATTTTATCCTTCATAAGTAAAGTATATTGTTAAAACTTGAAACATTGATTGTACCCTCGAGTATATTAAACTATGATTTGGCTTACCCAGGGGAACAACAAGTGGATTTGCTCTTGAAAAAGTTGAAGCTAGATCTGCTCTTAGAAAATTTAAAAGGTCTTTAGATAGATCTTTAGATATTATGGCTTGTAGGTTGGTTTGGCCAACCAACCATGAATAAGGACTAATCTATAAAGTCCCTAGTGTGTTTTTAGGTGTGATTCCTTTAGGGTTGTATGTTGTTGAGTCTAGTTAATTCTAGAGGTCTACAACCTAGAAGTCAACTCAAAAGTCCAAGGGTTGACCACAGTCCCAAAGTGGGAATATTTTTGATTTTTTAATGTTTTTAAGTTATCTGAGGTTAATTGGTAAGGTTTGGAACCAATTAAGACCCTCGAAGTTGAGAAAGTGACATTTTGACAAAAGTTGTCAAAGTTGTCATGACAACATTTCCTAGATTTTAGGAATCGGCTCTTATGATGCCCAAATACTAACCAGAGGGTCTAGATAGGGGAGATGGAAGTATATAAGGTTATTTTCAACCCTAATCTGATAGTTAGATTTCATATTGTACGGACTGGTGTTTGGAAATAACTAATTTACAGTGTAATTAAGCTACAGAGCCATCATCCATCACTTTATTAGATTGAATGGATTGAATGAACGCATGGAGGGTTTCTGAAATGTAATTCCTAAGATCTTGGTGGCATTATTTTAGTTTTTTGTTCTTTCTAGTTAGGTTTTGTTTAATTTCTTGCATTTTGTAAGTTCACTGGCCAATTTTGGTCCAGTCATGTAAAGAATGGCTTTTCTTGGTGTTCCCATGGTTCAAACTCCATGAAAAATTGGAATACATTAGAGACTTGTATATAATTTTTAGATATTTCTTGTGGAGTGTGTGTGTCTAGGGGAAGCTTGAGAACATTCAGGCCCTAGGCAAGTACTGGTTATTTTGGCTAGGGTAACTGAACAGTGCAGAGGCAGTGGAGGTTGCAGAGTGATTGGTATGTGCCAATAAAGGATATATGAGTGTATGTGCATGAAGTGCAGAATTTGTGATGGAAAGAGAAGTTCCAAGGAACTCAATTGATCAGTTAACGAAGCTTAAGAAACCAAACCAGTCTTCATGCCCTTGAAACCCTTATTTTTAGGGGTTTGGTGAAAGTCCACTGTACGGACAGAGTAGACATCTGAGACCGAGAAAATATTTAAGGGAAGGAAAACCCCACAAGGAATATGTAATTTTTTTCTAGGGGTGTTAAGGGATTTTAAGAGAAAATCCAATTTTTTAGTGTCTAGGAGGGCTAATAGGCCTAAAAAGGCTACAATGCCTAAAAGGCTAGTAATTTGGAACTCGATTGGGAAATGGATGAAAGATCTACAAAATTGGATCCATAGGGGTTGGGCTAGACCTAAGAGGATTCAGGAAACCAATCCACAGGAAGTTGACACCATTGGAGTGTTAGGTGATCAGGGAAGCCATGAAAGAGTAAAGCTATGGAGAAGGGTTTAATGAAGTGTTTGAAGTTGGTGGAGAGCTCCTAGTGTGTTAGGGGATAAGAGAGGTGTTGAGCATTGTTTTAACACAAGCCAACTTGCTAGGATCTCGAGATTCAATTTCCTCTCTTGGAAGAATAACAAAGTTATTCCCAAGGTTCTCTGGGGTTGGGTCACAACCTGCTTGGTTACTCAGTTGAAGATAAATGTGATTGTTCATGAGGAGGCATATACTGGTACATTCAAGATAGCTAACTACAAAATATTGTTAGTTCTCTTTTTTATATTTTTCATTTTAACAAGTATGGGTGTTGTAAATAAAATGCAATTTTGTGTATTCAAGATGGTAATTTTTAGAATTAATGACAACATTTTTAAAGAGGGAAGGGTAACGAGAAATAAAGAAAATTGTGAGAAAAGTGAAATCCTAAGGACATAAACCACCGTAAACCCTTCCTTGCAAATTGAATGCTGGAGATATTTGGAACAACCCATGAAGCATAAATCAGACCAAGTCACAATTCACTACTCCACGGGTGCAAGCGTTTGGAGAAAAGGCATATTCACTCGTGCAAGATATTAAAAATCTATCAAATTGAAAAGCCACTAAGATGTGTGCACCCACAAGATAGATTTATCATTAAGCCTAAAGATGATCTCCTCCACGCATTTGTCACAGCAAGGTAGATATACGGCAGCAAACTCTAACTAAAAGTAGCATGAATTCGAAACACAATAACACAAAGGGATCTTTGAAAATAAGGAATAATGCAAGCATACATTCAATAAATTTGCATAGGTAGCAGTAATTCACACACCATGAATGAAGAACCCAATGTAGATCTTTATTGTATTAAAAAAGTTGGCCCCTTTACATTGTTTTTTTATTACAATATATAGAGTTTTGATCCACAACTCTAATTTTCGGAGTTAGGGCATCAGAGAGTCTAAACTAGAGAAATATAACTAAAACTAGAACTTTCCTAAAGGTAAACTAATGCTAAATAATACTATGTAACATGCATGGATTCTTAAACCCATTTACAATCCATTTTCTCATGCAAAGAGGGAAAAATCCGCCAGAGAAGAGAGAGAGAAAGGAGGAGAATTCCTTCTGTGAACTGGGAGTCTTCTTCTTGATCTTGGTGGATGCTTCTTGGATTCTTTACCTAGGCTGTTTCTGATGGTGGGAACTGATAGGAGCCCCTTAGTTCCTCTAAAATGAACTCAAGTTATCCATTGATCTGATCTAGAGTTGAACTAGTGTTGAGAAAAGTGACCTCGCTGAAAACACCCAATTTTTCAAACCCCGACCTCCACCCTGAAACTTTAAGGTCTTCAAAATTTCCTTGGTGCTCTTTAAAATCTTCAAACTTAGAGGTCCAAAAGTTCAGACTTTTCATGGGCCGAAAGGCCAAAAAAATTTGAGGAGGCTGAAAGGCTGAAATCTTCAAAGGCCGAAAGGCTAAAAAATACTACCTTAATGAAATTTGACCAAGTGTGAAAATATTGCCCAGTCTATCTGGTGATTTGGACCCTGGGATTTTTACTCAGAAAAGACCTCTAGGTGAGATGTGTTAGCACTTTTTCTTGCAACACTTACCTAATGATGACAGTATACCCTATATACTCGAATGCTACCTCTTTTAGGCAACAGAAAAGCTAATTTCTAAGGATTGGATAATATCCTTCTTCATTTTTGAGCTCCACAGACTTAGACAGGTTTTACCTTTTAAAGATTACTGATATTTCAATCTATTTATTGGGTGGATTGTTTCATTCACTGGTTATGAACCTAAAATCTCACTCTAATAACTTATAAAACACTTTAGAGATTGCAATGATTAGTTTGAAATAGAGTATTATAAGCCAGGCTATGGTTTTGAGAACATAAACCAATGAGACAAGGATTTGCATCCTTCTTCCTTTTGTCTTTAGGAGGGATAACCTAATGGTTCACTCTCCAAGGAATCACTAAAATGGACACTGTTCTACTAACATAAGTCCTTGATGAGTTCAGCTCATATGTTTTAGTAACAGATGTGTTTTAATTGTTTTGAATAGTTTTGAAAACTTGGATGATGATAGATTATCAGACCAAGACTTAGATCAGTGCCTATCCTTTGGGTTACAGAGTCAAAAGCTTGAAGTCTCACAAAAAAAAAATACAGTAAGCTGCCTTACAACCTACATGCAATTAGGATAAGTTGCCTTACAAATTATCTGATTACCTCTAAAATATTGTATCAAATCTCTAAATACTGATATGCTTCCTAAAAGCACTCACAAAACTTAGTTCTTTGCATGAAAGAAACTTGCAAGTAATTAGATAGTCACCTTGTAACCAAAATGCTTCAGAGTGCCTTACAATCTTAAGCATAAAAAAACATATATAGAAAATAAAGAGACAACAATAGAGAAGAGTAAAATTTCACCATATTTTATTGATGTAATCCTTCTTTCATACATGAAAAAGCTTTGAAGCTTGAAAGAACATAGACACAAATTTAGAAAGACTGATTTTTACAATATATTTCATCCTCCCTTAAAAAATACAACTCTCTTCTATATATATAGGTCTTCAACCATCTTGGAATCCTTTTCAAAAGGATGCTACAAGCTTCAGATGGTCTCAGAAAACCTAACCCTAAAACTATAGAATAGACAAAAAGAAAGAGAGAGAAGAAGCGGTGGAGTGACCAAGTCAAAAAGATGGAAATAGATATTCTTTGTTCTTCTCCTGATCTAGTGACTTCAACCTGATAGTATACATAGTAGATGGTAGCAGTTATGTTGAGTCTGGATGATTGTGCTTTTAGATTCACCTAAATTCTCCTTTTGCAATAACTATCCTCTTCATCTTCAATAGTGAGGCGCCAAGTAGTCACCCTTACTCATCGTCCAAGATTTCTTCTTCAACTACTGGCTTCTTTCTCTTGGGCATGGTCATCAACTCCCATGCTTTCACTTCATCATCTGATGGCCACTTGATGTCCTGAGTACTCTGTATCTGTACAGTTTGTCTATCCCATCTTGCATCAGTGATATTCTTGACATCTACTAGAAACTTGTTGATGTTAGTTTCTGCCTTGAAAGCTTCATCCAATATCTTATTGAATCCATCTATGTCCACATCTGTTCCCAAAATAAATGCCTCATCACTAGGTATTTTGCTATCAAATTCATTCCTCCAGGCATCTAAGGCATTTATTAATCATCATCTCCCCTTAAGGAAGGAATAAATCCATTAAAGTCATCAGAAAAGAGGCTTAATTTTACCTCAATTTGATTCAACTTGCCTTTAAAGAATGAGTGAGCAATATTAACCCTTTTGATCTCATCTTCAACTTCTGTCACTATTTCTAGCAAATCTGATCTCAGGGCTTGCAAAGCTGCTAGCTTCTCAAACAATTCCACCCTAGTAGACCACTTAGTAAAATAGGGGTTTAGGATAGCTAGATGCCCCATTACCTCTATATGCAAAGCTGGCAACTTGTTATAAGCATGGAGTACAACATCAGTTTTATCTTTTAGAATTTCAATTCTATGTTGTAACACACCTTTTAATGCTTTCACAACAATTGTATTTCTATTCTCTCCCTCAACCTTCTCCTCAACCACCTCTTCAGACTTTTCCTTATCTTCAATTTGTAGGGGCTATGGTTGCATGGGCACATACATCACCTCAAGTTTCTCTTCCAATTCTTTCATTAATCTTTTTATTACCTGATCTTGCTGGTGTACTTGTATTCGGCATAATTCTCTATCTTTTGCGAATGCACTTTTTTCTTCTAACAATGTGCTACACTTATCAGACAATTGTTTAGTTTTGTCTTCATTCAAGTGAGCCCAGTGTGTCATGATTTGGGATATTTACAAATCCCCTATATTCTGCATTGTCCACACCATCTGACTACCCACCATATTTTCTTGGATGTTCACCACTTGGGGCTTTTGGTCCTTTGGGCACAGGCTCCACATTGCAAAGGCCTGAGACTTTGGGCTATACCCAAATCCTTTTATTACATCTCCCATCTGAACTTCACTAGCCATTTTGAGATCTAGTTGTTTTCTAATTTGGTCAATAATGAAGGCAGATGCTATATCCCAACCCTCAGCCAATAATATTCCACTGCCTAGCACCAATTTCCTGGCCTCCTCTGGTGAGATGTCCTCACTTTAAGGATCATAAGTTTGCAGAGCCACCAAAGCCTCATTTTTTATGGTCTCCTTGCCATCAACTGTCAATTGAGCTCTTATTTTCTCTTTCTTATACCATCTCAAGAAGTCTTTAAACTCCTCAATTTTGACAAAGTTGTCATCATTCAAAAATTATTGTTGATGAATTAGTCTTTCATCAACACAGGCCTTAAGAGGCAATTCAACCTCATCCTCTAAATCAGGTTGTTTCTTCTTTCCTTCCCTAATTTCTTTCCTTAGGTTATGATCATATAACCTATTTCCAGGTACTAGGGCTTTAGCCTTATCCCTTTTCTTATTTTTCCCTTCAATTGAAGGTTGACCGATTTCTAATTTTTGCCTCTTAGCAGTAGGCTCTTCTACATCATCTGGTTATGTTACTATTGTCAAATCCACAATGTGGGCCTCTGTTCCCTAAAACTATGGTACTTCAACAACATCTTGCTATGGTGGAGAATACCTAGTAGGACGTGCATAATCACTGTCACTACTACTGCCATATTCAAATTCTGAGTGATTTGGCCCTTGGGCACCTTTCTTGTCAAGAACAGTCTCAAGTTGTTCTGTTACCACATAATAGTTGTCTATCATGGCCTTAATCTTGTCAAAATATGGGAGATCAGGGTAAAAACCCCCAAAATCCATCCCATTTCTCTTTATTTTTCTTTCAATATTTAAGAGCTCTTGAATCCTCAATCTCCTTGTCTGAATATCATCTTCATCCAAGATGTTCCTTGTTGCATCTTCCTCTATGCATTCACAGTGAACATTGGTATTGGGGATTGTAGGAGTGTACAATTTTCTTACCCCTGCCATAAAACCTTCTGGGTCAATATATCTATAATGGGCTACCCCCATTCTGCACCCTTCCAACCACTGGCCCACTGCATCAATAGCACCTTTGCCAATTGTAAATTCAAAGATTATGAATTTCCTAGGGGTCAAAGTCCCTTTTTTATGTGGTGAAAAATGCTCAGTGTCTGTCAACAAGAGCTGCAATATAAATTCCATTGCAGCCACTCTTGCAGGTACATAATACGGTAAGAGATGAGGTGGGTGAATACACCCATATACCCTGATGATTGTATAATTTTCTTCCAAGAAAAAATCACCCCAATTATTCTTTCCCTCCCATTTATCTGTGTAATCACATGGCCTCGGCAGTTGCATAATCTTCAGTAGGACTCTTGTTCTGCTGATTCCCAGAATTTGTACTATTGGATATATAATCCAATTCTGAAAAGAACAATAATTACAGTCCTTGGATGTGTAATTCCAAACCCTCACCCAAAATTGGATAGGATTTGTTCCTTCTTGGTAAAACCTCTGAGGGGATAAATTGTCAACATCCATGATTACAAAATTGAAATGCAACAGGAGATGAATGAGAATGGAGTAGTGTAAGAATTTGGGCTCCTTCTCCTTTGGGTCTTTCATCTTCTTCTGAGTTGCAATAAAACCCTCATGCATTTCATCAATTATATGCAGAATGTAATCATAACTGGTGTTAGAGTGGACCTCTTGTAGGTCCAACACCATCATCAAAATGCCTGCACTGATCTTCTCTACATCACCATCTATCCCTAGAACTCTATATAGGGCATAGGCAACATACTTGATGTAGATGTGTAAATCCTTGTAATAATATGGGCTGGTCCCAGACATAGGATCTAAATATTTCCTTACTTCCTTCAGCATATGTTTCAGCAACTAGCCTCTAGCAATACCAGGCTTTAAAGTATATCTCTGTTGTTGCTTTGTCATGTCAATTCTGGTAGACATGGTGCTATATAAGCCAAAGGTTTGCATGAATGTATTTCTGTTTAATATTAGCAGGGTAGTTCCATCATTTATTTTAATTGTCTTGGACAAAACATCGTAATGACTGGCCAGGTCTACGAACAAGTCTACATCTACGTAGACATCAGGAACAATTAATCTGGCTAAACCATTGGTCCAAGGGTTTAACACTGGAATAGCCTTATCAGAATTCTTATAAAAGTAATTAAAAAATGAAAAACTTGTTGTTCCTGGAATGTCAGCATCTTGTATATCTTGATAATCATCAATGAGCACATTGGCATTTGCTCTTTTGTTCTGATTCAAACTGGGAAGCAATCTAAGGAATTCATCAGAGTAATTTATTTTTCCCTTTGCCTCCTCTTCTGACTTTTCACCTCCACCACTGGTTGATGCTACACTTGCTGCTCTGCTCATTTTTACCATGCCTAAATCTCCTTTTCTTTACCGATATTGAAACAAATCTATCTCTAAGATTCACTTATTGCTCTGTGCACAATTCACTGAAAATAATGAACTTTAAGCAACAGAAAACCCTGTAATTCTCTAAATTTTCTCTTTGTCAGATTACTTATCTCTTCTCATTTTGGAATTTTGAAAGCAAGATGAATGCGAATGAATACACCATCAACTCCTTATAGTAACTATTTAAAGTACACAACTCATGATTTTGAGAACATCAATTCTGTCTTTAATTCAACATACTGCAAACTTGATTGAAAACCTAGTCGTAGTTCCTTGAGCGTGACAGGAAATCAAACTCATAAAATTGAATCCTTAGAAAGACCTTATAGAATTCAAATGAGCTATCATGTCCTATGATTGGCTAACTGTCATACATCTCAGCTACCCTTTTCTGCACAGTAATCAAAATCTAAGCCTCTGATTGGTCGATGAATGATTCACACTATCATATCTGATACTGTCGGCTTTTCTTAAAATTTGGTATCAAGCGACCATGCGACTGCATATAATTTCTCTGTCATTGACCCCAGTTCTTAACCCATGATTTTTCTGGAGACATAGCGACTACACAACTGTCCTTACCTTTCGTTAACCATAGTCATCATTTGGCGATCACACGACAATGAGGAAATCAAAGTCTCCAATGGTTATGACTAACCCACATTCTTTTCTGAGACTATGCGACAAACTGTGACTTTTAACTTTTATGGTTATCTCTAAGTTTCCAAATGTCTTCTTTCCTTCACAAGACTACGCGACTGCCCTTAGTCGCCCGATCGTAGAATACAAATGTTACGTGTTAAAAATTATTGAGACAATGTGACAAGTACCTTGCCCTTTACTTTATCTGATGACCTCGTGACATACCCTTAGCCATTGAGTCGAGAGGACTTTTCTCTTTGGGCCCTTTTATTCTCAGACTTGGCAACCACCGTAGGATCTTTTAATGACTTCATCTGATGGTTGTCGTGCAATCGCTAAGAAATACATTATACCTTTAAAATATTCTAAGACTTTGTGACAAATAGAAGCCCTTAGTGAGTCTCGTAGTCGCTGAATGATTTTTTACCTTTTGGCGATCAAGCGATCATTCTTTTAAGTCCACTTACCTTCTGACACATGTCTCATCGCATATTGAAAGCTGAGTCATCTAGCAACAACCCAACTGTGCTTTATCCAAACCGTAAATGGTTAGTCGCAAGGTCTCAAAAACTTTAACTTAACTGGCATCCTTTCTGGAGACTGCGTGACTAAAACCTTGCATAACTTATTTAACCTCAAACCCATTTGGCGATCATGCGACATAAAGAGATTGCGATGTCTTAGAATAAACCCTTGACTGTTGAAAATTTCTTGCGACCTCACGACCTATCTGTGGGCCCCTTCATATATTGCTAGCCTATTTAATGATCCCGTGACCATGTGATACAAAATAAATTGCGGAGTCTAGGAATGACAAAGGAATATTCTAAAGATGAATGAGACTATGTGACACAAGCTAATCGCTAAGTCTGGGAGAAAAAGGGAATATGCCATTCAGTTTATGTGACTAAGCGATCAGAATGCAACACATGACTTAAGTGAGGCAAAAAGGTAACTGCGAAACATAAACAAAAAAGACCTTAGGGTTTTCTTTCAAATAGGAACACTGAATAAAATGTAGGGTTTCAAGGTTTTTGCACACTCATAAGGTTGATACTTGAAAACCTGAAAAATTTGACAGGGAAAGGCATGAAGATTGAGGGAATTGTGTCTTGAACACAAAAATAGAGAGGGAAGACCACAAAGCTTAAGGGAAACAAACCAAAACCTAGAATACAACCAACAGTGGCTCTGATGAGGATTGGCTAAACATGGTTTATGACAAAGAACTACGGAATCTCTGGTTGTAGACCACCACAAAAATGGAGTAGAACACAAAAAATAGGAAGGGAAATATTTACAAAAATTACAAATAGGGAAAGGAAAGACTACATATGATACATATTTACTGGTGCACTGCTTTGGTTCTTACTTAAAGAAAGACTCCAAAAATTTCCCATGCACAGGCAACTCAAAACTTTCTCCCTCCATATTTTTCAACAAATATGAGTCTTTGCCAAAATGTTCTATGATTATATAAGGTCCTAGCCATAAAGACTCAAATTTCTTATGCTTACCTCTGTCTTCTACCCTTGCATTCCATTGGAGAACTAAGTCACCAGCCTGAAACTTTCTGTTAGTAGCCCTTTTTTCAAACAAATACTTCATTTTTTGCTATAACCTTATGTTCTCTCTCTGAATATCTCTCCTTGTTTCATCTAATTCTATCAACTGTATCATCCTGTCTTACATTGGGTTAGAGACATCTAAATGTTCTTCTTGTATGAATTGGTAAATAGGTAGTAAATTGTTCATTGGAAACCTTTCTTGTAAACCATATACCAATTCAAAAGGGGACTTACTAGTTGCCTTTTTAAGTGTTATCCTGTCAGCCCAAAGAGCTAATTTCAAATTTGTATGCCATGTTTTATTATTTTGTTCCAGAGTCCTCTTCAGTATTTTTAATATGATTTTGTTGCTAGACTCAGCTTGTCCATTAGCCTGTGGGTGATATGGGGATGAGTATGATATTGTAATCCCATACCTTTCATAGAAACTTGTCATTTGTTCTGATATGAAACTCATAGCATTATCCATTACTAATTTACTAGGCACACCAAACCTGGTTAAAATGTTATCCATGAGAAACTCAGTAACCACCTTGCTTGTTGCTCTCCTGGTAGGGATAGCTTCAATCCATTTAGTAAAGTAATCAGTGGCCTCCAATATCCAGCTATGCCCTGCACTAGATTTCTCTTGAAATTCACCAATAAATCAATCCCCCACATAGAAAAAGGAGCCTCAGTGCTCACTGGATTTAGTAACAGAGCACCTAAAAATTTCAATTTTTTGGAAAACCTCTGACATGGTATAGATTTCCTGACATGAATATATGTATCTTTGAACAAGGTAGGCCAATAATATCCTGACCTCAGAATCTTATGGGCGGTGGTCTTAGTAGAAAAATGACCTCCACATTCCCCTTCATGCATCTCAGTCAGAACTTTCTCAGCTTGGTGTTTGTCTAGGCACAACAATAGTATACCATTCTTATCTTTCCAAAACAAATCTCCTTGGATCAGAATATACCTTTGAGTTTGTAATTTCAAACTCCTCTTTTGATTTTCAGACAAATGATCAGGGCACATAGCATTTTTGAGAAATAAAACAACATCAGCATAATATGGTTGCCTTTCTATACTAGTAACAGCTTGGTCATGTATTTCTGTCTGGTTCAACTGTACTAAATCTAGGTTCTCTTCTATCATAAGTTTTTCCAAGCCTTCTTCTCTTATTAGTTTGGTGATATTGATTTCAAGGTTGAGCTCTTGGATTCTTGTAATCCACTTACATCTCTTACCAATAACCTCTGACTGTGTAAGGATATCTTTTACTGCTGAATGAGGAACATAGGCCTGCACCCTAGCACATACCAAGTAGGGCCTAAAATAATTTATAGCCTTTACCAATCCATAAGCCTATTTTTCCATTATTTTATAGTTAATCTCTACAGCCTGCAAGGATCTACTATAAAAAGCTATGGGATGTTCAAATCCTTGTTCATCCTTTTGAAGCAATATGGCAGCAATTGTATGAAATGAGGCAAATGAAAACAAAGAGAAAGGATTAGTTTAATCTGCAGATTTCAAAACTGGAGCCTCTTGCACTACCTCTTTAATTCTTTCAAATGCTTGCTGAGCTTCCTCATTCCAAACAAACTTAGCATCTTTCTTTAACAATTTTACAATGGGCTTGACAATTTCTACAAAATTGACTATATATCTTCTGACAAAATTTATCTTTCCTAAGAAAGATTGAACACCTTTTAAATTTTTTGGAGAAATTACTCTTTGAATTGCTTCCACTCTCTCAGGGTCTATCCTTACCCCTTCCCTAGACACTATATTTCCCAGCAGCTTTCCCTCTTTGACTACAAAGTTACACTTCTCAGGATTCAGTGAAACACCATATTCAAATGCTTTGTTAAAAATCTTACCCAGGTGGTCACAATGGTCAATAGCCCTTTTGGAATATGCAGTCAAGTCATCTTGATAAATAACCATGAATAAATCTATGAATTCTTTGAAAGCAACATCCATGGCTCTCTAAAAAGTTGCCCCTGCATTTATTAATCCAAAAGGCATTTTGATATACACATATGTTCCCCAAGGAGTAGTAAATGTAGTTTTATACTGCTCTATTTCTTTAACTAAAACCTGGTTGTAACCTTAAAAAACATCCATCATGGACAACAATTCACAACCAATCACCTTATGCAACATTGCTTCCATATTTGGCAGTGAATAGTTATCTTTCAATGAAGCAATATTGAGGTTTCTGAAATCAACACATAGTCTGATGTCACCATTTTTCTTTCTAATTGGCACTAGATTTGATATCCATGTTGAATGTCTAATGGCCTAGATTATCCTAGCATCTTTGAGTTTCATCAACTCTTGCTGCATCTTGGGAGCCAACAAGGGGTTAATAGGTCCCTGCTTCTGCCTGAATGGCTTCACATCTGACTTCAAAGGGATTTCATGCTGAAAAAGGTCTTCTCTATATGCTTTCAAGTGGTCATATAACCAAGCAAAGACATGTTTGTATTTTCTCAGTAGCTTGATCAGATTTATCCTTACATGAGAATTCAAACCTTTTCCAATATAAACCATTTGAGGATTATTTTTAGATCCTAAGTTTATTTCTTCTAGATCCTCAACATTGGCATTGCTCAACTTGGATGTATCATTTTGTTGAGTTATAAACAATGCCTCAAGTTCAACCAAACCCCTAGGAATATGATTAGAGATTAATTGGACAACTTCATTTCCAAATATATAATATTTTCCATCATCATGTTCCAGTAAGGAACCATAATCTATACTTTGGTTCTCATAATGATCTAAACATTACATGAACCTTAAAATATCTTGATCATCTTGGAACACCTGCCAGTTGTATATGTTGTTCAGAACAACTGGTCTTGTTTTAACTTCAAGTATTGATACTCCATGTAAGGTCAAATCATCATTTTTCATAGCCACATTTGCTAGAAAATCAGCCATAATATTTTTGGACCTTTCTAACCAATTTATATTAAAAGCATCAAACATTTCAAATTGATCCCAAATAGAATGTTTTTACATTTTCAATCTACCATTCTTCACAGCATATTTAGATCTGACTTGTGCTACCACCAACTCAGAGTCACCATAAACCTTTAAACATTTTATACCATGTTTGATAACAATTTCAAGTCCTAAGAATAAGGCCTCATACTCTATAGTATTGTTTGTACATTGGAAGTCTAATAGAAATGAGTACTTAAAAGTTGTACCTGATGGAGATATCAATAATACTCCTGCCCCTGATCCTTCTTTAGAGAAAGCACCATCAAAGTACATTTTCCATAATCCATCTTCTTGCAAGATTAATTCTTTGTTCAAAGGGTCAGTTTCTTGATCTTTATGTTCATCTTTTTGCATTCTAAAATTTTCCATTTCTATGTCAATGCAACAGTTCACATGAGTATCATCATATTTTTCTATCATGTGGGGATTTCGGCTCTCCCTTAAGACATTAACGTTTTCTCCAGCAATGTTGAAAGTAGCATATGATAGATCATTTTGTATACTACCACCCATTGAAGCACTCCATTTCCTTGATAACATGTCGTAATGAGGTGGTATGTCAACCACAAGGACATTCATTGTCATCTTTACATCAGGGAAAACTGCTAGTCTATAAGGCATAGCCTCAATAGTACCAATTACAGGGACCTCTCTAGAATCCATAGCTCTACATTTTCCATGAGGTGTATCAACTTGTAGCCCCATTGATTTCATGATTTAAACTAGCATAACTGTATTTGAGGGTCCTGAATCAATCATACAATTCTTGAACATTTTATCATTAATTATCAATGAGAGAAAAAATGGGTCAACAACTTTTGGAGAAGAAGTTGCATTTAAGAATATTTGAGGAATTTCAGATGTCAACACCTCTAGTTCATTTCCAATGGTAGTTGGCTTCTTAGAAACCTCCACTAGACTCTGAACCTTTATTGTGGGTACACTATTTAATAATGACATTACTTTTTCCTTATGTTCCTTGATCCTCATCATTTCTAGAAATGAAACCTTAATTGTCATCTAGGACAGGCATTGACCCATGTCTATTGGAGTATATCTCATATCTAAACACTTTGATTTGTCAATAATAACATCATTTTCCTCATTGTGTTCCTTTTGAACTGACTCTTGAACAACATTTGGCTCTATAGCTTTTGTAACAATCTTGACCTTGTGTTTATTTACACTTTCACTAGGTCCTTCTTTTTTCTGAACATACTTAGTGTCTGCCTTATTTTCCTTTATAAATACACCTATAGTTTGGCTACCTGCACCACCTACCACCCTATTCCTCAAGTGGTAATTGCTTCTGGATTTATTTACTAACTCTGTAGTGATTCTAGCCTTCTCTTCATCTGAAGCTTTCCTTATGAGTGGAACATCCTGACCATCTTGAGCATAACATCTTATACTATCATCAGTTTCACTATCAGATAAGATTTGTTGGTGATGATTCTCAATCCTCCTTTGTGACACATGGGAATCATGATTTTCCTCCTCACTGCTTGAATCAACATCATGGCATGAAAGGTATTGGTCATACTATGATCACAATGTTCCCCCTCATCTTTTTCCTTTTCCTCACTTGCCTTTAAATCCAAGGAGACAACACAAAAGTCAGGGTTATGGGGGGTGTCACAAGCCTCACACCAAGTCTCCTCATTATAGAAATGGACTGAATTTCTATGTAAGGGGTCAGGAGTCTTATTGTCTATTTTTTCCCTTTTAGGTGCAATAATAGGCTTTCCATCTTTGAACTGAGTTCCATATGGATGATTTTGCATTCTGTTATGAGGATTATAAGTGGTACTATAATAAGGTCTATTATTTTGAGGAGCCCTATATTCTTTATATTCTGGCTCTTTCAAATTGCTCTTACTAAACCTTGGATCATCCCTTCTATTTAACTTACCAGATACTCTTCTGTTCATTTCAATATTGACTACTATTTTATAAGCATCACTAAGAGTTCTAGGGCATTTATCTCTTAGAGCATATCCCATTTTGGAATCAAAAGCATTTAAATAAGTTTCTAGACATACCTCTTCATCTAGCTTTATCTTCTGGAATAGTTTGTGCATAGCTCTTTGGAACCTTGTGTTAAACTCAGTAACTTCTTCATTGTAATTTTTCTTGATATTATTGAACTCATTCAATAAAAATCCTTTATTTGTTTTGTCTCCATACTGATCTTTAAACAATTCAATCAACTCATCCATAGAAATAACAGAGCCATTAGCAAGGCTTCTAAACCATTCTCTTGCATCCTCAAATAAGGACTGAACAAATAACTTCATTAATACATCCTCATGGGTGATATTCAAATCATCAACAAAATCAATGAATTTCCTTAAATGTGTCTCACAGGAAATTACATTATTGCCTGCAAACTTTGGGAGCTTTTCTCCTATATCACCCACATCTTTAGGAAAAGCATTAGGGTATCCAGGGATACCAACAAAATCAAATTGTTTGTACCTCTCATTATGCAGTGGCTTCCTTTGAAAACCATCATCCTCTTTGGAAGTAGTAGCTTTCCTTTAAAAGTTGTATTATTCTCTGGTCCAGTATGAGAATATTTTGAAGATTGCAAAAAATCTATCTTTTTCTTCATTTCAATTGTGGTAGCTTCCATTTGTGCTTTTTCCAACATTTTTTCCATGGTTTCTTTTTCAATTCTCAATTTTTCTAAATCAATTTCTAATTTAGACATTTGTTCAACCACAGGCTTCTAAAATTTAGGTTCTTGATCTCTATGTTCACCCATCTTTTGTTTACCCTTATTTATTTGTAAAATTGAAGCTTTATGAGTGAATGGTATTTCCTAGTCCTTCTGAGATCTCTCTGTATCTTTCATAGTTTGGTATTTTGAAAATATTTTTATACTGTTATCAAGATCCTTATGATCATTTCTTTTCTTTCTCATTTCTCTTTCCTTTTTCATTTGTTGAACCAGGGCGAGCTGCTTCAAAATAAACTTCTCTTCATTTGCTAGCATATCAGAAGGGGCATCTTCTGAATGTGAACTAGGTGTAGTTGTCTCTTCTCTCTCATTTGAAGTAGAAGTGACTGTGGGTGTTTCCAATACTCTTTCAGCAGCCTCCTCATAATCTGAAGTATTTCCCTCATGAGAATGTGATTAGTGTTCATATCACTCTTGATATTAACCTCTTCACCTTTTAAAGGGATTTCATCCATATTAACTTGATTTCTCTTTTTCCTCCAAGATACTCCTACCCTTGAGGAGGATGGGATTCCCTCATGTAATACCCTTTCAGGATCAGTTCTCACCCTTGACCTAGTATTCATTCTGAAAGACATATATTTCTTTCGCACTAATCTCAGAGATGTTCCTTTTAGAGTCGCCACACAATAACTTGGGATGAATACCTATCAAGAGGGTATCTTAACAATAACCACAAGTATACTTTGTAAACTAGTTAAACTTTTAAGTGCCAAAAATTATGATTACTTGGGCAAGAGATATTCTGCAAATTCTTAACAAAACTTTAAAATCTCTAGAATCCCCAGTAGAGTCGCCAATTTGTTAGCACTTTTTCTTGCAACACTTACCTAATGATGATAGTATACCCTATATACTTGGATGCAACCTCTTTTAGAAAAGAGAAAGGCTAATTTCTAAGGATTGGATAATATCCTTCTTCATTTTTGAGCTCCACAGACTCAGGCGGGTTTTACCTTTTAAAGATTACTGATATTTCAGTCTATTTATTGGGTGGATTATTTCATCCAATGGTTATAAACCTAAAACCTCACTATAACAACTTATAAAACACTTTAGAGATTGCAATGATTGGTTTGAAATAGAGTATTATAATCCAGGCTATGGTTTTGAGAACATAAACCAATGAGACAAGGATTTGCATCCTTCTTCCTTTTGTCTTTAGGAGGGATAACCTAATGATTCACTCTCTTAGAAATCACTAAAATGGACACTATCCTACTGACATAAGTCCTTGATGAGTTCAGCTCATATGTTTTAGTAACAGATGTGTTTTAATTTTTTTGAATAGTTTTGAAAACCTGGATGATGATAGATTATCAGACCAATACTTAGATCGGTGCCTATCCTTTGGGTTACAGAGTCAAAATCTTGAAGTCTCACAAAAACAAAATACAGTAAGCTTCCTTACAACCTACATGCAATTAGGATAAGTTTCCTTACAAATTATCTAATTACCTATAAAATACTATATAAAATCTCTAAATACTGATATGCTTCCTAAAACCACTCACAAAACTTAGTTCTTTACATGAAAGAAACTTGCAAGTAATTAGATAGTCACCTTGTAACCAAATTTCTTCAGAGTGCCTTACAATATTAAGCATAAAAAAGCATATACACGAAATAAAGAGACAACAATAGAGAAGAGTAAAATTGCACCGTATTTTATTGATGTAATCCTTCTTTCATACTTGAAAAAGCTTTGAAGCTTGAAAGAACACAGACACAAATTTAGAAAGACTGATTTTTACAATATATTTCATCCTCCCTTAAAAAATACAAATCTCTTCTATATATATATAGGTCTTCAACCATCTTGGAATCCTTTTCAAAAGGATGCTAAAAGGTTTGGATGGTCTCAAAAAACCTAACCCTACAACTATATAAGAGACAAAAAGAAAGAGAGAGAAGAAGCGGTGGAGTGACCAAGTCAAAAAGATGGAAACAAATATTCTTTGTTCTTCTCCTGATCTAGCGACTTCAACCTGATAGTATACATAGTAGATGGCAGCAGTTATGTTGAGTCTGGATGACCATGCTTTTAGATTCACCTACATTCTCCTTTTGCAATAACTGTCATCTTCATCTTCAATAGTGAGGCGCCAAGTAGTCACCCTTACTCATCGTCCAAGATTTCTTCTTCAACTGCTGGCTTCTTTCTCTTGGGTGTGCTCATCAACTCCCATGCTTTCACTTCATCATCTGATGACCACTTGAAGTCTTGAGTACTCTGTATCTATACTTTTTATCTATCTCATCTTGCATCAGTGATGTTCTTGACATCTACTAGAAACTTGTTGATGTCAGTTTCTGCCTTGAAAGCTTCATCCAATATCTTATTGAATCCATCTATGTCCACATCTATCCCCAAAATAAATGCCTCATCACTAGGCATTTTTCTGTCAAATTCATTCCTCCAGGCATCTAAGGCCTTTATTTGATCATCATCTCCCCTTAAGGAAGGAATAAATCTATTAAAGTCATCAGAAAAGAGGCTTTATTTTACCTCAATTTGATTCAATTTGCCTTTAAAGAATGAGAGAGCAATATTAACCCTTTTGATCTCATCTTCAACTTCTATCACTATTTATGGAAAATCTAATCTCAGGGCTTGCAAAGATGCTAGCTTCTCAAACAATTTCACCCTAGTAGAGCACTTCGTAAAATAGGGGTTTAGGATAGCGAGATGCCCCATTACCTTTGTATGCAAATCTGGAAACTTGTTATAAGCATTGAGTACAACATCAATTTTATCTTTTAGAATTTCAATTCTATGTTGTAACACACCTTTTAATGCTTTCAAAACAGTTGTATTTCCTTTCTCTCCCTGAACCTTCTCCTCAACCACCTCTTTAGACTTTGCCTTATCTTCAATTTGTAAGGGTTGTGGTTGCATGGGCACATACATCACCTCAAGTTTCTCTTCCAATTCTTTCATTAATCTTTTTATTCCCTAATCTTGTTGGTGTACTTGTATTTGTCATAACTCTATATCTTTTGCCAATGCACTTGTTTCTTCTAACAATGTACTACACTTATCAGACAATTATTTAGTTTTGTCTTCATTCAAGTGAGCCAAGTGTGTCATGATTTGGGATATTTCCAAATCCCCTATATTCTGCATTGTCCACACCATCTGACTACCCACCATATTTTCTTGGATGTTCACCACTTGGGGCTTTTGGTCCTTTGGGCATAGGCTCCACATTGCAAAGGCTTGAGACTTTGGGCTATACCCAAATCCTTTTATTACATCTCCCATCTGAACTTCACTAGCCATTTTGAGATCTGGGTGTTTTCTAATTTGGTCAATAATGAAGGCAGATGCTAAATCCCAACCCTCAGCCAATAATATTCCACTGCCTAGCACCAATTTCCTGGCCTCCTCTGGTGAGATGTCCTCACTTTCAGGATCATAAGTTTGCAGAGCCACCAAAGCCTCATTTGTTATGGTCTCCTTGTCATCAACTGTCAGTTGAGCTCTTATTTTCTCTTTCTTATACCATCTCAGGAAGTCTTTAAACTCCTCAATTTTGACAAAGTTATCATCATACAAAAATTCTTGTTGATGAATTAGTCTTTCATTAACACAGGCCTTAAGAGGCAATTCAGCCTCATCCTTTAAATTAGGTTGTTACTTCTTGCCTTCCCTAATTACTTTCCTTTTGTTATGATCATATAACCTATTGCCAGCTACTAGGGCTTTAGCCTTATCCCTTTTCTTATTTTTCCCTTCAATTGAAGGTTGACCTATTTCTAATTTCTGCCTCTTAGCAATAGGCTCTTCCACATAATCTGGTTGTGTTACTATTGTCAAATCCACAATGTGGGCCTATGTTCCCTGCAACTATGGTGCTTTAGCAACATCTTGCTGTGGTGGAGCATACCTAGTAGGATGTGCATAATCACTGTCACTACTACTGTCATATTCAGATTCAGAGTGATCTGGCCCTTGGGCACCTTTCTTGTCAAGAACAGTCTCAAGCTATTCTATGAGCTCATAATAGTTGTCTATCATGGCCTTAATCTTGTCAAAATATGGGAGATCAGGGTAAAAACCCCCAAAAGCCATCCCATTTCTCTTTATTTGTCTTTCAGTATTTAAGAGCTCTTGAATCCTCAATCTCCTTGTCTGAATATCATCTTCATGCAAGATGTTCCTTGTTGCATCTTCCTCTATGCATTCACAGTGAACATTAGTATTGGGGATTGTAGGAGTATAGAATTTTCTTACCCCTGCCATAAAACCTTATGGGTCAATATATCTATAAGGGGCTACCCCCATTATGCACCCTTCCAACCACTAGACCACTGCATCAATATCACCTTTGCCAATTGTAAAGTTAAAGATTCTGAATTGCCTAGGGGCCAAAGTCTCATTTTTGTGTGGCACAAAATGCTCATTGTCTAGCAACAAGAGCTGCCATATAAATTCCATTATAGCCAATCTTGCAGGTATATAATATGGTAAGAGATGAGGTGGGTGAATACACCCATATACCCTGATGATTGTATAATTTTCTTCCAAGAAAAAATCACCCCAATTATGCTTTCCCTCCCATTTATCTGTGTAATCACATGGCCTCAGCAGTTGCATAATCTTCAGTGGGACTCTTGTTCTTCTGATTCCCAGACTTTGTACTATTGGATATACAATCCAATTCTGAAAAGCACAATAATCATAGTCCCTGGATGTGTAATTCCAAAACCTCATGCAAAATTGAATAGGATTTGGTCTTTCTTGGTAAAATCTCCGAGGGGATAAATTTTCAACATCCGTGATTACAAAATTGAAATGCAACAGGAGATGCATGAGAATGGAGTAGTGTAAGAAGTTGGGCTCCTTCTCCTTTGGGTCTTTCATCTTCTTCTGAGTTGAAATAAAACCCTCATGCATTTCATCAATGATATGCTGAATGTAATCATAACTGGTGTTAGAGCGGACCTCTTGTAGGTCCAACACCATAATCAAAATGCCTGCACCGATCTTCTCTGCATCACCATCTATCCCTAGCACTCTACATAGTGCATAGGAAACATACTTGATGTAGAAGTGTAAATCCTTGTAATAATTGGGCTGGTCCCAGACATAGGATCTAAATATTTTCTTACTTCCTTCATCATATGTTTTAGCAACTGGCCTCTAGCAATACCAGGCTTCAAAGTATATCTCTATTGCTACTTTGTCATGTCAATTCTAGTAGACATGGTGCTATATAAGCCAAAGGCTTGCAATAATGTATTTCTATTTAATATTAACAGTGCAGTGCCATCATTTCTTTTAATTGTCTTGGACAAAACATCATAATGACTGGCCAGGTTTAGGAACAAGTCTACATCTACGTAGACATCAGGAACAATTAATCTGGCTAAACCACAGGTCCAAGGGTTTGACACTGGAATAGCCTTATCAAAAATCTTATAAAAGTAATTAAAAATTGAAAACCTATTGTTCCTGGAGTGTCAGCATCATGTATATCTTGATAATCACCAATGCGCACATTGGGATTTTCTCTTTTGTTCTGAGTCGAACTAGGAAGCAGTTTGAGGAATTCATCAGAGTAATTTATTTTTCCCTTTGCCTCCTCTTCTAACTTTTTGCCTCCACCACTAGTTGATGCTACACTTGCCACTCTAGTCATGTTTACCGTTCCTGAATCTCCTTTTCTTTACCGATATTGAAACAAATCTATCTCTGAGATTCACTTACTGCTCTGTGCACAATTCACTGAAAATAATGAGATTTAAGCAACAAAAAACCCTAAAATTCTCTGAATTTTCTCTCTGTCAGATTACTTACCTCTTCTTGTTTTGGAATTCTGAAAGCAAGATGAATGCAAATGAATACACCATCAACTCCTTATAGTAACCGTTCGAAGTACACAGCTCATGATTTTTAGAACATCAATTTTATCTTTAATTCAACATACTGTGAACTTGATTGAAAACCTAGCTGTAGTTCCCTGAGCATGACAGGAAATCAAACTCATAAAATTGAATCCTCAAAAAAACCTTATAGAATTCAAATGAGCTGACATGTCCTCCTATGATTGGCTAACTGTCATACATCTCAGCTACCCTTTTCTGCACAGTAATTAAAATCTAAGCCTCTGATTGGTCGATGAATGATTCACACTGTCATATCTGATACTGCCGACTTTTCTTAAAATTTGGTATCAAGCGACCATGCGACTGCATATAATTTCTCTATTGCTGACTCCAGTTCTTAACCCATGGATTTTCTGGAGACATAGCGACTACACAACTATCCTTACCTTTCGTTAACCACAGTCATCATTTGGCGATCCCGTGACAATGAGGAAATCAAAGTCACAAATGGATATGATTAACCCACATTATTTTTCAAGACTATGCCACAAACTATCAATTTTAAATTTTATGGTTATCTCTGAGTCGCCAAATGTCTTCTTTCCTTCGCAAGACTGCGCGAGTTCCCTTAGTCGCCCGATCTCAGACTACAAATGTTACGTGTTAAAACTTCTTCAGAAAATGTGACAAGTACCTTGCCCTTTACTTTTTCTGACGACCTTGCAACATACCCTTAGCCACTGAGTCGGGAGGACTTTTCTCTTTGGGCCCTTTTATTCTCAGACTTGGCGACCACCGTAGGATCTTTTAATGACTTCATCTAACGGCTGTCGCGCAATCGCCAAGAAATACATTATACCTTTAAAATCTTCTGAGACTTTGCGAAAAATAGAAGCCCTTAGTGAGTCTCATAGTTGCTGAATGAGTTTTTACCTTTTGGATATAAAGTGATCATTCTTTGAAGTCCACTTTCCTTCTGACACATGTCTCATCGCATATTGAAAGCTGAGTAATCTGGCGACAACCCGACTATGCTTTATCCAAACCGCAAATGGTTAGTCGCAAGGTCTCAGAAACTTTAACTTAACTGGCATCTTTTCTGGAGACTGCGTGACTAAAACCTTGCATAACTTATTTAACCTTAGACCCATTTGGTGATCATGTGACATAAAGAGATCATGATGTCTCAGAATAAACCCTTGACTACTGAAAATTTCTTGTGACCTCACGACCTGTCTGTGGGCCCCTTCATATATTGCTGGCCTGTTTAATGATCCCGCAACCATATGATACAAAATAAATTGTGGAGTCTGGGAATGACAAAGGAATATTCTAAAGATGAATGAGACTACGTGACACAAGCTAATCGCTAATTTTGGGAGAAAAAGGGAATATGTCGTTCAGTTTATGCGACTAAGTGATCAGAATGCAACACATGACTTAAGTGAGGAAAAAAGGTAACTGCAAAACATAAAAAAAATACCTTAGGGTTTTCTTTCAAATAGTAACACTAAATAAAATGTAGGGTTTCAAGGTTTTTGCACACTCTCACAGGTTGATACTTGAAAACCTTAAAACTTTGATAGGGAAAGGCATGAAGATTGAGGGACTTGTGTCTTGAACACAAAAACAGAGAGGGAGGACCACAAAGCTTAATGGAAACAAACCAAAACCTAGAATACAACCAACAAGATTCCCTAAGCCTCTGCAATATCTCCTGAACTTCCTCAAAATTGATCTCTTTTCTCCTTATCTTAGCAATCCTTCGTTCTTGCTTCTTTTTGAAAGCAGTTAATTCAGAAGCGAAGAACTTGATGTCTTCTTCATGCTGAGACATTCTTTGTATTTCATCTTTCAAGTAGAATAGTTGTTGCAAGGCTTCCTTAGTATCAATTCTAGCTATAGCATCCTTGAACTATTGGACCACCTCTTCGGAAGGGTGTAGAACCTGTTTATCTTCATCCCGATAGACTTTGAGGCCAACCCAAGTGAAGAAAGTATCTATCTCTTCAACCAACTTAACACCTCTTCTCGCTTATCTCCTATAAGGGTTTGGTGCTTCTTGTAGAACTTAATTATTTTTGTCATTTGTTCAGTCCATGCCTTGAACTTATCTAGTTCTTCGCCTTCATAGAGTTTTACCAAAATTTGCTCCAAATCCTGGAGGGCTTCTTGCCACTTAATTATCTCTGAATCTATACCTCCATCATTTTCTACCAAGTCAATGAGTGCATTAACTTCAACTAGTATGGTCTAGTATGGCTTGAATATCAATGGAATCACCTTCTCTCCGAATTGCTCAAAGTCATTTTTCCAATCGGTGCTTGCTTGGATGAACGACAGAGTCAAACCTGCTAGAAAATTTGGTGTGGCCCTTTTATAAAGCATGGCTTGTAATGAAGCCTCTAAATAGTTTGGGTCAATGGGACCTACCATATTTTGAATGACCCTTTTTAGAGCCTCATTTTGGTCTATTAAAGATTTTATGGTCTCCTCATCTTTACTCATGAACCCCAGAGCATGCTTGAGTCCCAAGGCTGCTAATGTCTTCCTCCCTTCTCTGGTTGGTTCCCCCAAGTCTACCTCCTTGAATGTATAGTCTCCTAGTGAATCTGTGGTTTGAGAGGTACTCGAGGGTGGGATAGCTATTTGTTCTATCCATCAACCCTTAGGGTCTTGCGTCACATATGACATGGTTTTAGCAGGCACACTCACGTCTGCATGGTGGAAAGCTTGCTTCACAAAAATTATATTTGTATCTTGTTCATCTAGTTCACTTGTATAGGTTCTTTTTCAAGGTTGTATCTCCTTGGAAAACCAAGTAGGCTTACCGAAGGTAGTTACTGGCTCATATGGTGCCACATGGAGAATTGAGGTCAAGCCTTGTTTCCCTAGAGCTATTCCCTATTCTGATTCCTTCTCTACCCCTTTTCCTTTTCCATCTTCTCCTTCTTCCATTCTATCCCCTTCTGTATCCCTCTGTATTTCCTCCTCTTCCTTATCTTGCTCACTGACCTCCTATTCCCCTTCCTTCTCTGAGCCTTTGTCGGTTGATGAATCAATTACCACTTCTGGCCTGAGATCGGTCATGGCCTCTAGTGAGGTCTTAAAAGGTGATGTGTCTCTTGTGTCTTTTGTTTCTTTGGTGGTTTGAGTGGGGCATGGAGAAAGGATTGAGGTTGAGGGAATAAGTGGGTGCATGATTGGAGTGGGAGATGAGGAGATGGTGGTAGTAGACGGGGGTGGAGTTGGTGCGAGAGTAAGTGTTGGAGTTGGTAGGGAAACTAGTGGGGTAAGTATATAAGGTGGTGGAGTGAAAACATAACTCCCTCCAGCTACACTATCTATTGATATAATCTGAGTTACCCCACTATCTTGGCTTTTAAGCCTTGGAGTAGAATCAGAGCTCGCTAGTGGAGTAGGAACATTCACCAGAGGATTGGTGAATTGGACTGGTGGAGGAGTACGGGCTACCTGAGGTTTTATGAGTGGTGGGGTAGTGAGGGCTACTTGGGGTTGTATGAGCGATGGCCCCCTAGTGTGTGTATCTTGGCCCTGATCTGAAAAGCCTTCAAGTCCTTCAAAATTAGAGAGCATAAATTCATCTAGTCCTAATGGATCCAAAGGATTATCCTATTCTTTGGGATCCTCCCTATGTTTCTTAGTAGTCTCCTTTTCTCTCCTCTTCTACAACCTGGTCCTCCTAACTAAGGGCTCACTTGTGTCCTCTTCCTCAAGCTCTTCTTATATAGTTTCTAACCGTGGAGACTCGGAACTCTTCTTCCTCTTATAGGTTTTCTTCCCAGCGGTGGGGGAAGATTGGCCAAAGGTTGATGGGCCCTCTCCTAATTGGGGTTGTGACAGTCCTGCTAGTGGGTCAATCTTGCCCATCATTCTAGTTTTCTTAGGCCTGGGATTGGAGCCATATTCAACTGTTCGTTCATGACCATACACCATTCTTGTCTTCTTAGGGGGAGACTTCTTATATTTAGGAGCTGTTGACTTCTCTCCTCATTGTTTCTCTACTTTCTTGGAGGGCTCCATTAATGTTTTCACCAGGATCGGACTCATCTGGTGTGGCTTCTTGATCCAAGATATAGAGGTTTTTATCATGTGCCTTGCCATAAATTCTATGTCATCATTTTCATCTTTGTCTACCTCAACGTTCATGATTGGCCGATCATACACCTTATCTTGTGTGTAAATGTCTTCTAAGACTTCCTCTGAATCACACTCCCATACCTTTGGGGAAATAGGAACCTTCAACACCTCTTTTGCTAGAGCTAGGTTCATTCTGCAGTAATCTCAGATTCTGACGTCATGGTCATCTATACAGTTTATCCAATGATCTTCCAGATGTGGCTCATGTACATAGAATTTGCTGATGATATGGCTATAAGTACCTATAGGATCAAATCGGGCTCGTACTATCTTGTAGAGCTGTAAGGGACAGTCATCCCATTCAAAAGCAAGGGATTTGCAAACCTTCATGTCCTATAGTGTATAGGGTCCCAAAGAGATGGGAAAGTCCCAATAGTGCTTCTTATGTTTTATGTGCTCGTATGCATCCGCGAGCTGCCTGGCCATCTCCAATATGATTATCCAGTTGGATGGGTACTGGACAACTTCTTTGGTTGCAAGGTTGACCTGGCTACTCTAATATATGTGAATGTCTTGAACTGGATAAAATAGGCCCCAATGGCCCTTACCTTAGCAACAGCCTTTTCTGACATCCATTTAGAAAAGTCACCCTCAATAGATCGGATGACTGTGAATATGAATGCATCATTGACTATCCTGTAATCTAGGGAATCCTCTGGCATGTTTGCTCCTTTTACCAACTGTGGGTATACAAGATGGGGCCATGCATTTGGGTCATTCAAATTCCCCCTCTTGGTGAGACCAGGATAATCTTCCCGGGCAGCTAGTAGATACACTATGTAAGTGCTCATGTAGAACTTGGGGTTATGCTTCACTGCTATCAACTGCTCATCCAGATTGTCACTAATAATAGTGCCCCAGTCGAATCTTTCCTTTCATTCCCTGATCCTCTCTATTAGTAGGATCATCCAGTGCTTGAGTTGGGTGGAGTGTGGTAACCCATATACCCTGCTTATCATTGTTATAGCTGCCTAGATATCATCTCTCATATAACCTCTTCGGAGGTCTATCTTGTCCAGTTTGTTCTTGGGAAGTGGTTTCTTGAGGTATTCCTTATTCATCATCTCATTTATGGTTTTCTCCCTATTTCCAAACCACTTGGTCCCCTTTTCAATATAAAAGTCATATAATTTGTCTATGCCTTTGTGAAGGTGAAAGACATCCTCAATGATACCTGGCCTGATGTCTAGCACCACCTAATCCTCGGAGTTTACTACCACCCTCTCATCTGAGTCATAATGATGAGTTAGGGTGATGATCAATTTTGAAGATGAAAGAGCCACGGGGTGTGCGGCTGCATTTACTATCCCAGATAGGACTAATGAGGTATAGTCCTCAGATCTGTTTGTAGGTTGGGAGCACTAAGTCAGGAATTCATTCCAATCCATGTTCCCAATGTTGGTATCAGTTATCTCACTGTGTTTGTTCCCCACCTTTGGGGATACTGTCTTTGGTTCAGTCATTCCTGCAAGAAAAGACAAATATTAGTAGCTTATCGAATAGGAAAATAATTTAAACTATGAAAGCAAGTAAAGAGAGCTGGAAAATAGTTAAAGTGTAAGTTTTTGCACTTTTAGACCTTTCAGGGTTTCGGACACTAAAAACTAATTCAGAGACTGAAAAGTTCAAAAGTGCGGACAGGAAAAATGGTAAGGCCAAGTCCATCGGGGGTTTTAGAGTTTTTCACATTGAACTAGGAGGGGTTTTCTCAAGAACACCGAATCATCTGGACAGGGTGAGGAGCCTGGATGGTCTAATTGGAGGTTTCTCTTGTTTGGCTTTTCAAACTTTCAGACCTTTCAGATGTCCGAAAGGCCGAAATGTCTAAAATAGTACTTGGCAAGGATGAAGATCTTGTTTTTGACCTTTCAGAGGCTGAAAACCTATGGTAGGCACCGTGACTGACAGAAACACAAGACCCTAAATCTAGACCTAATGACACGAGGAAAACCCTAGGGCCGAAAGGGAGGGACATCCCTATCAAAGCATGAAGACACAGAAGCCCAAAAGGGTTGCAAAATGAAGTGCCCTAGGTTGGATAGGCACTAGGGGCACCGAAAAGGCCCTAATCCTAGGGAAACCTAAAAGAACTAAGCGAGGAAAAGCGAAGAGAGCCTACCTCGATCGATCGAACAAAGGGAGGGCAACCAAGTGGCTTGGAAGAGGAGATAGTCAACAAGGAGGCATAGACGAAATGCAAGCAAGAGCACAAAACACATAAAAAATGCAGAGTGAAATGAAAAAAGGAAGTTACCCCTTTTATAACCCACAGGCTGACATCAGTGGTTTCAGGGTTTCGGACCCTGAAAGGCCGAAAACACCGAAAGGTCGGGTCTTCGGCCTTTCAGCCATTTCAGCATTTTAGAGGATCTAAGTCCTCCAAAAGTCTGAAAGAGCTGAAAGGTCAGGTCTTCAGCCTTTCGGCCATTTTAGCATTTCAGAGGACCTAAGTCCACCGAAAGGCTGAAAGGGCCGAAGGGCCAAAAAAGGGCTCTTCCTTTATCTGCTTTGGTTTCATTAATCTTTCCTGGTGGCTGACTGGATCTCTACAAGGGGCAGACATGATGAAAGGAAAAAGAAAAGAAGAAGGGGGGGTCCACATGGTTAGAGGACCTGAAATGGGGTGTGTGTTGTGGACCCACAACAAATAGCCCTGAAAAAAGGAGGAATGACCAAGGCATTTCTTTATCATCAATACTCTTCCAGAAAGTAGCTTTACAGTAGGACCAAACCAAGAGGCGGTGGAGTCGATGATTCTTCAATGACCTCCAATCTAAGGTTCTTCCATTAGTTTCACTATGTGTGTTCATGTGTGTTCATTCCTTGACCTTTGGTTGTGATAACCAAGGCACTTGCCAGTTATACCCAACTTTTGCCAAATAAACCAAGGCTTCCCGGAAAGAGCTTTGCTGCCAGTCAAGCATTCATAGCCCCGACAAAGTTTTCCCTGAGTCCCAAGTATAACCTTTCTCTACTATTAGTCGGGCATTCATAGCCCCGGTAGAGGTTGTCACAATCACCCAAGTCAGTTTTGCCTACTAGGCTATAACCTTCTTTGTGAGAGCTCCGTCTTTTGGAAAACCAGTTTGTTCCTTTTGCTTGCTTGGAGATGTATTGAGCCTTGGACGCTCAGTGTGTTCCATGCATTCAATTCCATAACTTCTTTTCTTTCTTTCTCTATTCTTTTTTTTTTTATGATCTGAGCAACGATTAGGCAGTGTTGTCCAGATCTTTCACATGTGACCTCTTTGGGGCACTTTTCTTGTGAGTGTTTCTTTCACTTTCCTTTTTGTGCTCTTCTTTCTTTCATTATTACCTTTGTATTTAGTTTAGACTTGGGTTCTAAGATAGGTGGGTACCCAAACCTATGCACTTAGGTTGGCTACAATTGACAAATGCCTTAGAAACCAATGCCCTCTGGTGTTTGTACCTTAATGTGTCTTGTGATCAGGATGACCAAACTTCAAACTTCTTCTTGTCTGTCAATGACAATCATCACTAATTTCTCTTTGGGAAGGTTCTCTTATGTTGCATGCATCCTTGGAGAAATTTTACTAAGAAATACCTCTGCTCCTATTGCGAGACACCCTGGACTAGATCCAAAACATATTGACCTGAAACAACAAACAAGCCCCGACAAAAGGACAAACATGATCAGAAGAAAGGAATGATGGCAAGGACAATAAAGAAAAAGGAAAAAATGTAAAAGTGACTATGATACAAGGATGGAAGACAGTCCCATTTAGGATCCAAAGTAGTGTTTGAGGAATTTCCCATTGACTGGCAATGGGGTCAACTCTCAATCCAATGTGCTGATCCTAAAATTATTCTCCCCCAGGATCTCTGATATTTTGTAAGGGCCTGTCCACAGTCTTTGGAACTTGGTGTGGCTGCCTAGCTTTTCTTTCACCTTATCCCACATGAGGACAAGGTCAGAGATCCTAAAAGATTTGATGGTAGCTCTCTTGTCAAACCACCTTTTGACTACAACCTAATGCTTTGATACATGTTCCAGGGCCAAAGTTCATTTCTCCTCTAGCTTTAGGAGATTTATGAGTCTGACTTGTACCTGATCTTCCTCCCCTATGTATTGGTCCATGAATCTTAGAATTGGGATCTTTAGGTTCATAGGAAAGACCGGTTGCAAGCCATAGACTAGTTGGTATGGAGACATCCCCAGGGCATTCTTGATCATTATGCGATCATTCCATAAAGAATATTTTAGCTGAGTGTGCCAGTCCCTGGGGTTTTCATCCAAGAGGTGTTTAATCACTGTTGTCAGATTTTTGTTTGTAGACTCTGCTACGCCATTGCCTTGCGGATAGTAATTTGAAGAGAATTTGAGGATTACCTAGTTTTCAAAGGCCCATTGCATGAGTGAGGCCAAAGAGAAAGAGGGGGCATTGTCACATACCAGATAGAATGGCATCCCAAACCTAGTTATGATGCATTCCTCCATGAATCTAGTCACGACCTCAGTGGTACAATTCTTCAATGCTTGCACCTCCGTCCAGTGCGTGCAATAGTTGGTAGCTGTTAAGATAAACTTATGTCCTTTAGATGAAGGGGGGTTAATCACTCCAACAAAATCCAAGCCCCATTGGGAAAACATGCATACCTCATAGACTGGTTGTAAAGGCATTGCTAGATTTCTCTCTCAGGTTGCACTAGTTTGGCAAGTGTGGCAGGATCTCACATGCTCGCCAGTATCTTTAAATATTGTAGGCCAAAAATATCCTACCCTTAGGATTTGGTGAGTTTTGGCCTCTGCCGATCCATGTCCCATTCCATATTTGTCATGAAAGTCCACTAGTATTTACTTTGCCTCCATTCTATCCAAACACATTAAATACAAACCTTCATAATTGCATTTGTAGAGTTGTCCATCCTTCAGCATGTAGGAGCTACTTTTGATCTTCAAAGCTCTTCTCTGGGAAATATTCATCTCTTTGGGGTAGTGATTCTACAAAAGATAATACACTATGTCTTGGTACCATACATCTATGATCACGCCTTGGTCGGTGTACATTTGGCATACCAGACCTTCTTCAAACTCAGAGATCATCTTTGTCAGGCCCTGGCCTCTTACCAATTTCATCGGTTGGATTTCTAGGTCAAACTCTTGGATAATTTCCATCCATTTTCCTCTCCATTCTCCCAACTCATTCTACATTAGGAGAGATTTAACTGCTACATCTGGGACTATCCCAATGACTTTACTCCTTAAAATGTAATGTTTGAATTTCTTCACCGCCTTGATGAGAGCAAATGATTGCTTATCCAGGTTTGGGTATCTAACCTCAACATCTTTGAAAGGGGAACTCATAAAGGTGATGGGCATTTCATCTTCGCTATTCTTCTTCTGCATGAGAATGCCTGTGCATGAGTGTTTGGACGTGAAGGAGTAGACCTTGAAAGGGATGGTGTAGTCAGGACTGGCTAGGACTGGTGTCGTGGCAATGGCAGTCATAATCTCTTCAAAAGACTTCTTGGCTGGGAGGGCCCATTCAACCTTGGCATATTTCTTGAGAATGTCATTCAATGGTTTCACTATTTCTGCAAAGCCACTGATGAATTTTCTGACGAAGTTGATCTTTCTGAAGAAAGATTTTAGTTCCTTGCGGCTATGGGGTGGTGTCAATTTTCGGATTGCCTCCACCCTTTTGAGGTCAATGGATATCCCCTTTTTAGAGATGATATGCCCCAAGAGCTTTCCTTCAGTCACCTCGAACACACATTTGTTGGGGTTGAGGGAGATCCCAAACTCTCTGCACCGCTGGAGGCATTTTCTGAGGTTGTGTTAGTCCAAATATTGATCTTTGTCCTCAGTGTTACTTTTTCAAAGTCGCCTTGTTATTTTGTGTATCTCAAGCTGCCTAAGCCCTCATGTTTAAAATCCCAGTGAAATTTCTTCCCTATGTTAAGTCGGTGCTCTCTAAGGAGAGAAAATTCTTTTGCTAACATATCTTTTGAACAGGTTTGAACAGGCTTGAACACTTATGATGAACCTTGAACTTGTTCAAGGGCGTTCAAGGATGTTCAAGCTCATTCATTTTCTTTATAAAGCAGAAGTGGGTGACTAATGTTTTCACTAAAGGAAGGTTTTTCATGATCATCAGGTTACAGAACTTTGATCGATCTAGGGTGGAAGATTATCGGTTAAGTGATTTGGCTCTCGGTATCAAAGTGTTGGTGGGATATTAAGGAACGGGCTTGAATGAAGGTGAACAAATACGAACATCTTTGAACTTGTTCAAGAGTGTTTAAGAGTGTTCAAGAGTGTTCAAGAGTGTTCAAGGATCTTTAAAAATGATAGGTGGCATAAATCAAGGACAGCCACCATCTTTTTAGACATGGGTCCCACTCGAGCAAAACTTTTAATGAAGAGGTCTTTCGATGGTGGCTAAATCATGTCTGAGTTGTCGAATTAATGAGGAATTTGTGTGACATAAAAGTTTGCGCAAAGTGGCAGTAAATGATCGCGTGTGGGAATGGTCACTTCTCTTTTCAAGATGTTATTGTCTTAATTATGGGTAGTTAATTACTCATTATAGAAGTTTACTTTAAAAGCCCTCCTTGGCATTCATTTTTGAATTACTCTTGCTCTCTATATGTGCAAGGAATGGAGGTAAGGGTTTTTTGGAGCTCCAATTGCAGAATTTTCCTCAGAGACTAAGGTAAGTTAGGCTGTCATTCTTCCAGTGTTTAAATTTAAAAGCTGGTGAATTTTACAGGGGTTTCTGTAGCAATTTGCAGTCTGTTCTTGCAAAATGAAGTTAGCATTTCATTTCTTTGGGAAAGTGTCTAGTTTAGTCTATGAAAATTCTATCGTAACAGACATAGACCTAGAAGGTTATGATATTGAAGGGATAACTGATAGGCTTACTGCATGTGTGGAAGAAAATGTCCCTTCTATGGAAATTTTAAGTAGTGAGTTATGTATAGCCACATGTTTCCCTCCTACAGTGGTTTTCCCTGAGCTTGTTCATGAATGTATTGAACATTATGACCAGCCAACTAAGTCAATTCTTAATAGAAATGGTGAAGTGTTGATGGTCGTAAATAGAGGAATTGTTGGCTCAGCTTTACAAATCCAGGAACAGACTTTCTCAACTTTTTCTCCCGCCCAATCTCTAGTTAAGTTCAAACCCAACACTGATGCGAACTGTACTTCCATGGCTAAGTATTGGTTGATAAATGCCCAAAGAGGAGGTTCTCGGTTGCCCAATAAATTAAACAGAAATCACATGCACCCACATATTAGTGATATCATGGTAATGTTGCACAGAGTTAGGGGGTCACCTGAGGCTTCTTTGTTTGCAGATTGGTTATTCTGTTATGTAGAAATTATTTTAGAGGGCAAGCATAAGATGGATTGGGTTGAGTTAATTGCATAATCCATGAGGGAATAGTTGAATAGTTCCAAGCATACTAGATATAGCTTTTATATGTCCTCTTATCTCATGTATTGTCTAGCATGTAGTAGGATATGGAGTGGCATGATTCATGAGCCTTGGATTGATGGCATGTGTGTGTTTGAATATTTCTCTATGCTTCGTAAAGATAGTGTAATTCAAAATTACAGGAGAGTTCATGATACTTTTATGGGAAAGATTTGCTTTGAGATGTCTAGAGATTCGGCCAAGAGGATGAGCTCAGAAGCTCAACACTTTGTGATTAGGTTTGGTAGTTATTACATCCAATTCCCTAAGTTCTCTTATTGAAGAATTGGTGGTTTTGAGGATGCCCCTACCAAATTGCCTCGATATGCATTTCACTATTTTATTTTTTCTGAAATCTGTAGATTGCTTGCCATCGTGCTAAAGTGTTTCCTTCCTGGAGACCAAGGTGAAAAACTATTTCCATTGTAGCTAGGGAAGCTTTCATGTCTAACCTTTGAAGATGCTATAAGTATCGGAAGTGCCCTAGGTCATTTTGATTTCAAGTACTATACAAAAAGAATAGGCTTTGATAATAAATTTTTTTCTAGTGCCAACCTGGGCTTAAGGTCTCACATGTTCCCAGTTCCCCATTTAGAGGATTTATGGGAAGATTGTGTAAACAAATCTCAAGTCATGATCAGAAGTCACAGTAGACCCTACATCTCTCAAATTTTGTCAATGAGAATACAATTTAGCATAGAGGGAGTGACAGATGATGTTTCTGGTTTGATTGAGCCTAATTTCAAAAGACCTCTTGATACTGAAGAGGTAGATGTTGATTGGGAAAAAGAGGAATATGATGACATTCAAAGAAGAATGTAGCATGTTCTCAAATTAACTGAGAAGTGCCTACAAGTGAAAAAAGGGCAGTCCAGTCCTAAAAAGACTGGAAGTAAATCTTCAATTTTGTTTTCTTCCCCCTTTGTTTCTAACACGCCTAAAACATCTGATAATGCAGGTTCATCTGGTAAGTAGCAGAAGAAAGAATCTAAAAAGAAGTCTGTTGCGGAACTTTCATCTATGGTTTCTCCTCAGCATATCACTAGGTCACGCTCCCGATCCCAAAAAAAGGCAAAGATGACTCAAGAACAGATGGAGATAGTAAATCTAGAAGATGATAAATTTGAAGACTTGAATTATCAGATTGGTGATGACGACCAAATTGGGAAAGATCTTTTTGATCTTGAAGACGTAACCCTGGATTTAATGGATACTCCTATTAAAGTCGGTCCCCAACCGGCAGTGACCAGTGACACGCCCAAATGGATGACTTCCTCGATCAATAAAAAGTAGAGTCTGATTCCTATGTCCATACCAGTACAAGATATTATGAGTAAGTATGCTCAGAAAACCCCTAAGGCCAAGAAGGTAAAAAGCACAGCACGCATGTTTGCAGATGCTAAGACTAGAAAGTGGACGACCAAGGTTGCTACTTATAGGCCCAAGGAAGAGAAACCAGATGTGGTAGTTGAGGACTTTGAAGTTACCAAAATTGAGTTGAGAATAATGGACAGAGCCAGGAAAAACCACTTATTCAAAGAAATAGCCCAACAAATGCTAATTACATCAGTGCAGGATAGCAAAGAAAAGAAAGAATTGAAATAGACCATTGTTTCACTTTCTCAGTTTATTAACACATTTTTCAACTTTGATGCTACCCCGTTGTCTCAATCTTCTCAAGTGTTCGACCCCAATTCAAAAGAAAATAAGACTCTACTGAATCAAGTTCAAAGGGGACAAACTCTAGTTTCTTCAGTGGATGAATGGATGACTCAGGTGCTAAAAAATGGAAAACAATATATCAAAGATTATCATTCAGTCCTTCATAACACCGAGACAACTATAGAGGAATTGCAGGCTCAACGATAAGTATGGAGGATAGATGAAGAGAAGTGGGTGTTAGCAATGACCAAATTTATGGAAATTGAAAGGTATGGCTTTGGTAAATTCTGTGTAGAAAAGTCACTGAAAGGTGTCAGGGAGTCCTACTTCTTCATACTCAGAAAAAACATCAGTTGGTGTATTGCCCTGATAAGAAGTGGTATTACAGAGAATAAAGAATATGAAGTTGAAGAAAAAAAAATCCAAAAGGCTACCCTAACAGAGTTGAAAGTGATTAATTTCACTTAAACCTACCCCTCTGTCTTCAGTGAACAAGAACTGAAAGGTGCTTTGGATGCTTTTGAATCAGCTATTAAAACCATCAGAGACAAGATTCAGCCCAAGGCCTCTGATTTGACCCAGGTAGCAAGGATTGAATCCATGCTTTGTTTTTGTGTTGATTAGTTATCTAATGTTACTGATAGGGTGAAAAAGTTGAATTGGAATAAAGACGCCTCCATGGCCCGAATAGTGAACTCTAAGATCCTGCACCTGTCGCTTGCCAAGGAGTTAGTTCAAGTGTACAAAGAATGGAAACCAACCCAATCAGTTACCGATGAAGAAGGGAGTCTAGCGACAAGCGATGATCGTGCCTTGGATTAAGAACCTAATTCTGCCATCTAGTTTCCTATTTTTACTTTGTTATTATGCTAAATTTCAAGGACGCGTGTCCTCTGACTGATGGATTTTTTACTTAACTATTTCACTGAGAGGCCGTGTTTTTCGGGAGGCCTCTCGGTGCTCTATTGCTATTTATTTTGGCTGCTAAAACTTTGAAAGGGTTCAGAAAAACTTTGATAGATAGATATAGTTTTGATAATTAGAATTCAGATGGTGATTGTTGTGGACAAAATTGATTTTTAGATAATTACCTATGTAGTAATTTTTGAAGTATATGACAGGAAAATCAATGAATCTGTGTTGTTTATGATTTTGAGCAAAGTGCCCTATGTTGGCATATAGTTTGACCTATTTTATATCTTAGTCAGCTATTTCATGGTATCTAAATCTTGAGTTTTATCTGTTATCTATTATATGCAGTCAAAGTTGTTTATGTTTTTCATGAAATGCTATTATGGAAGTGACTGTGTTTCCTTCCTATTCATTACCTGGTTATATGTACTTCTCTAGTTGTTTCAAAACATATCATCAAAGAATGATATTGTTGCCTTTATAAGCTTTCTGGTTAAAAGCTAACAAATTAAGCTATTTTCTCATTTCATTGAATATCATTTAAGGGAGTTGTACCTATTATAAAATTCAGAGGGAAGTGATTATAAAATACACTTACCCAACCGTTAAGAATAGTTTGTCTTTTAAGGGTGATAGAGAAAACTTAAAAGATTATTTATAAAAAGACAAATATGTTTGCTAACAGATTTTTGGCGACTCTACTGGGGAGCACTTACAGTGTAGACCCATGTTTAATATTCTATTTTATGAATAAGTTATGGTCCTACCAGCTGTGATAATACCCAATTTGGAGGAGAAACCTCATGTTATCCAACCAGATCTTAATTTTCAAAACACTCAAGAGGATATCATTTCTGATTTGAACACTATTTCTTGGAGTTTAAAGACCAGTTATCACGAGTATCAACAAGTTCTCCTAGTTTTAGAAGAAGAGGAAGATATAGGAGAGTGGTTAAGAGGACTCCCAGTCGCCTAGGAGGTACAAGTTGTTGACAGAATTGCTCAAAGGTAATAAGTTAGAATAATTTTGGATTCTCGACCTTACACTAGGTCCCAGAGGAAGGAGGGTATTTTTGATACTTTATTTGAAAGCTTGCAAAATCTTCATTTTTCCTCCCCTTTCATCTTAAGACCCAAACCAAAAAGTAGACCTCTTTCTCCTCCTAAAGCTACCCCCAATTCTTCTTTGTCCTCTAGTGTCTGGAAAGCTTTAACTTTGTCTGGTATTCAAGTGCCCCCTCTAGTTACAATCTTTACAAGTACAGTTATGGCTTAGCCATGGGGTGCAACCGTTGGTCCTTTGAATTTGGGAGCTCATCATCCTCTCCCTAAAGGTATTAAAGAAGTCTTACCTAAATTCTCGGGAGATGGAAAAGTTTTGGTTGATGAACACTTGAATGCATTCAATGTAGCTACTGCCATTCTAGCAGTACAACACGAAGATGTAACAGTAAGACTCTTTGCTCAATCTCTCTCAGAAGGAGTCACAAAATGGTTTGGCCATCTGCCAGATGAATCAATCACAAGTTGGAAAACCATGAAGATAGCATTCGAGGGGCATTTTAAAGGAGCTGATGATGAACATTCTTTGCTAGCACAATTGACACAAATGAAGAAAGAGATTCATGAGCCAATGAGGGATTACATGGAAAGATACAACAAAGTTATCCATAGAATCCCTGTTGCCAAAAGACCAACCCCTGAAAACCAGTAGTGTTTCTTCATAAATTCTATGACCCTAGACATAGGATTTCACTTGAGAAGGAGTAGACCAGCCGATTTAGCTGTTGCCCAACAACAGGCTACTGAGTTAGAAGATGATCTTATTACAGCTGGGAAATGGAGAAAAGAAGTTCAAAATCCTCATTCTCAACCTTCTACTTCGGCTCCTACAGATCCATTCATTCAAAGATTATTGAATGACGTAATTGCCTTGAAAAGGCAATTACCTAAATAGGGATCTTCATTCCCTTCTCCTTATCAAGATATCAGCCGAAAACAACCTAATCAATGGCACGATAAAACTCCTCTGTTGCCTTCAAATCAACCAAGATTGTCCATAGAAGATTCACCAAAAGAAGTTGTTATGTGTTCCTTCCATCTAACAACAGATCATGATGGTAATTCTTGCCCTGATATGCAAAGACATGTACAAATGGAGGCTACTAAGGATGTATTAGGGGAATGTACTGTAGAAGAGCTACCTCAAGATAGACCTAGTGACTCTGGTTCATACTTTTTAGAATATGAATCTGAGTCAGAAAGAGGAGATATTCTAGTTACCCTTGGGGATCCTGCTTGTCCTATGCTTACTCGAAATCAAAAGTTCTCAAAGAATAGTCTGGCCCCAGCTAATCTGGTCCATAAGACTCAGGATCATATAAGTACTGCTTCTTCTTCTATTTCTTTGACCCCTAATGTTAAGGTTGTGCGAAAAGACTCCAGCTTGTCTTCTTTTGATATTGTAGAATTTTGCAAGTCTTCTGCTATTCAAATATCTCTCACAAAATATCTGAGGTTAAATCCCAAAGAATTAGACAAACTAGTCAAATACGTGAAAGGTGACCTTGTAGACTCATCACAATCTAACCAATGTGTTGTTGACCCAGTTGATCAACCACTTGATTCCCCTATAGTTATTTCACCGTTTGTCATGAACCAGAGCGACACTGCTGTCACTCCTACTCCTGAAGTGAAATGTGAATTTGATGAAACTAGAAAGCCTGACCCCTTTTATATTTCCCTACTCCTAAATGGCCTCAAATTGAGTAACTTCATTATAGACTCGGGAGCTTCTGACAATGTTATGCCCTCATCCATAGCCAACGCTTTAGGTTTAACCATGAACAAAACCTTTGGGAGGTGTTATTCAATGGATGGAAAACAAGTACCCTTAATTGGTCAAGTTAAAGATGCTCAAGCTATTTTAGCAGCCTATCCTAATAAAAGGCTCAAGCTAACCATTTTATAGCAGATATACCTGCAAGTTACAGTATGCTCTTGAGTAGAACTTTCTGCAGAGACATGGGCAGGGAAATAAAGATGGATTGGTCAGAATCCATCGTTCCAATTGGGAAGAAAAAGGTCAAACTAGAACCTGAAGCCAAGAACAAATACACTGTAATTCCATCTGATGATCCTAAGGCACAAATTTTATTTGAAGACTGTGAATTTTGTAATTACATGGTTTTCTTAGATGAAACCCCTCTCCTGGTGGAAATGAACAAATTTGGTTGATGGAATTTTATGGTAATTGTGCTACCACAGGTTCAGGGGCTGGTGTAGTCTTCAAAGGGCCTGATGATCAGTATATTCCATTTTCCTACAAATTGGATTTTAAAAATACCAATAATACCGCTGAATATGAAGCTCTTTTGTTGGGGCTGCGAGAAGCCAAAACATTGGGAATAAAAGAACTTGTTGTAAAAGGTGATGCTAAGCTTATCGTCAAACAAGTAAAAGGTCATTTTTCAGTAGAGAATGAGCATTTGAAACATTACAGAAATTTGGTATGGGACAAAATGGATTCTTTCAAAGCCTTCTCCATAGAAGCTATTCCCAGAATTCTCAATACAAGGGCTGATTCCCTAGCTGTATCAGTGTCTCTACTTCTTCCTCACCCAGATTTCAAAACAGGAACATATAGGGTTGAGATGATATACAGACCAGCTGTCCCAGATAATATTGAACACCTACAAGTTTTTGAAGATGATACCCGAATAAAGGATTTTATGGCATGTGTAGAAGCTTTCTCTTCTATGTACTTTGAAGGAATGAATGAAGACAACAGAGGGATAAATCCTAAATCCTTACAAGAAGAAGAAGTTGTCCAATTGAAAAGCAATAGAATTCCCAAAGTTTTGGTTTCCTTAGAGAAATTTTTTTCTTGAAAGGATGATAGTTTCGTTCCAAGAAAAAATTCTCAATCAGATGTGCAAAAGCAATATGAAAAAGTGAACATTGGCACTGTGGCTGAACCCAAGTGGATTTCTATAGGTAAAACTATGTCTGCCCAAGAAAAGAAAAACCTTCAAATCTTGTTAACAGCCTGCACTGATGTTTTTGCTTGGGATTATAGTGATCTTAAAGATTTTCGGAAAGGGAAATTTAGTCACCACATCCCTCTCAAGCCTGAATCAAAGCCTTTTAGGAAAAAGCTTCGTAGTTACAATCCCAAAGTTTCAGAAGTGATATTAAAAGAGGTTGACAAAATGCTAAAAGCTAGAATCATCTACCCTATCCACCATTCAACGTGGATTGTGAATATTGTTCCTGTCAGAAAGAAGAATGGCGAAATAAGGATTTGTGTAGACTTTAGGAATTTAAATCAGGCTAGTCTCAAAGATAATTATGCCCTACCCAAAATGGAACACATATTACAGGCAGTTGCAGGGTCAGAAATGATGTCTCTACTTGATGGGTTTTCTAGATATAATCAAGTAAGTGTAGCTGATGATGATAAATAGAATACTACTTTTACTACACCGTGGGGAACTTTTGCTTACAATAGAATGCCCTTTAGCTTGATCAATGTGGGGGAAAATTTTCAAAGGGCAATGGATTCCTCTTTTGCTGATCTGAAAAATAGAATCATAGTAATTTACCTTGATGATTTAACGGTGTACTCCAAAAGGAGGAAACATCATGTCCGAGACCTTAAATCAGTGCTACAGAGATGTAGAGATCATGGCATTTCACTTAATCCTAAAAAATCAGTTTTTGGCATGACCAAAAGAAAATTATTGGGACATATCATATCCAAAGAGTCAAGGCTATTCAACAGATCGGTCTACCTTCAACAAGGACAGGGGTCAAATCTTTCTTCGGTCAAATTAACTTTTTGAGGGGTTTTGTCCCATATTTTTCTGAGTTGACAAGGCACATAGTGGGGATGATGAGTGAAAAACACCCTTTTAAGTGGATAGAAGAAGGTAGAAAGGCTTTTGGAGAAATTAAGATAGCTGTGGCTAATGCCCCATCTCTAGTTTACCCAGATTACAAAAAAGATTTTATCATCTATTGTTACGCTTTTGATCACACACTATCTGGAATTCTAACTCAGAAAGATGTTTTGGGAAACGAAGCCCCCATCACTTTCATGAGTACACCTTTAAAGAAGCATGAGCTAAAGTACTCCCCAATTGAAAAGAAAGCCTTCACTATGGTGAAATCGGTTAAGCAGTTCAGATTCTACATCCTTCATTCACATTCTATAGTGTTTGTCCCTGATCCAACGGTGAAAGCACTACTCACCCAACAAGAAATAGCCATGAACAAAAGAGCAGCATGGGTGACAAAGATTTAGGAATATGATTTGATAATTAAACCCACTAAGCTGGTTAGAGGCAGAGGTTTGTGTAAATTTATTGCAGAAAATGTTAGTCATCCTGAAAATTTGGAATCTGAAATATCTCAAGTATTATTGGTTAGTTTAACAGATTCTTGGTTTTGTGACATTGCCTATTTCTTGACATATGGAGAATGTCCATAGAGGCTATCACATAAAGAAAGATGAACTCTGAGGCTGCAAGCTGCTAAGTATGTAATATGGCAAGGTGTGCTTTATAAAAGGGGTCTTGATGGTACGTTTCTAAGATGTGTGGATAAAAGCCAGAAATTAAAATTGCTCAAAACCTTTCATGAGGAGGCCTGTGGAGGTCATTTCTCCTCTACATTAATGGCATTCAAAATCCTCTGAAATTGTTTTTATTGGCCGGGTATGTTCAGAGATGCCTATGAATTCGTGAGGAATTGCAAAAAAATGTCAATTATTTTCTGGAAGACCTCAATTAGCCGCTTTGCCTTTAAGACCAGTTGTGGTGAGTGAACCATTCAAGCAATGGGGTATTGATTTTATAGGCCCTGTCAGTCCTCAATCAAGTGCAGGTCATATTTATATTCTAACAGTGACTGACTACTTCACTAAGTGGATCGAGGCTATTCCAACCAAAAAGGATAACTCTCAAGTAGTTTGTGATTTCTTAAAAGATAACATTTTGGTGCGTTTCGGTGTACCCCAAAATATTGTGGTAGATAATGCCACTTATTTCTCTTCATAGGAGCTTTCTCTTTTCTATTTTGATCACAATATTTCTCTGGATCACTCGTCCAATTACTTCCCCCAAGGAAATGGACATGCCGAGTCAAGTAATAAAAACTTGACAATGATCATGAAAAAGCTAGTAGATGGTAGTGGAAAAAATTGGCATAAGAAACTTTTTGAAGCCCTTTGGGCTAATAGGATTATGCCTAAAAGAGAAATCAGTATGGTTCCCTTTGAGTTGGTGTATGGAATTGGGGCACAAGTATCAGTTCCTCTGGAACTCTCCGCAACAAAGCTACAGATGGCCATTGAAGATCAAACTTTCAAAGACTCCTTGGAGAAAAGAATTATGTACTTGCATAAATTAGAAGAAGAAAGAGAAGCTCTAGTAGATAAGATTACTGAGCATCAAGCTAGAGTGAAGAACATTTTTGACAGGAAAGCAAGACCCAGAATTTTTCTGAAAGGAGATGAAGTTCTGCTGTGGGATAAAAGAAAAGCTCCTAAAGGTGCCCACAGTAAGTTTGAGTCACTGTGGAAAGGCCCCTTTTTTATCACTGAAGAGTTGGGACTGAATTCTTTCATGTTGGCTTATCTAGATGGAACGATCTTACCATTTTCCTATAATGGGCAAGATCTTAAGTTGCTAAAGCTTTATTCTCTGTCTCTATGTCCTGCTGTATATATTAGGTTAGGTTTGCTTCCATTTGGTGTGTTTCCCCTTTCTTGTGATTTTTCTGAGCCCTTTTTGTAGCAATTCACAAAACCAGAGTAGTTGAGTTCTCTGGCTTTTGAGAAAAGCCAGTCCACAGTCAGAGCCGGTGTTAGTCCAAATCTTGATCTTTGTCCTCAGGGTTACTTTTTCAGAGTCACCTTTTTATTTTGTGTATCTCAAGCTGCCTAAGCCCTCATGTTTAAAATCCTAGCAAAAGTTCTTCCCTATGTTCAGTCATTGCTCACTAAGGAGAGAAAAGTCTTTTGCTAACATATCTTTTGAACAGGTTTGAACAAGCTTGAACACCTATGAACAACCTTGAACTTGTTCAAGGGCGTTCAAGGATGTTCAAGCTCGTTCATTTTCTTTATAAAGCAGAAGCGGGTGATTAGCATTTTTGCTAAAGGAAGGTGTTCCGTGATCATTAGGTTAAATAACTTTGATCCATCTAGGGTGGAAGATTATCAATTAAGTGATTTGGCTCTCGGTATCAAAGTGTTGGTGGGATATTAAGGAACAGGCTTGAATGAAGGTGAACACATACGAACATATTTGAACTTGTTCAAGAGTGTTCAAGAGTGTTCAAGAGCGTTCAAGAGTGTTCAAGGATCTTTAAAAATGACAGGTGGCATAAATCAAGGATAGCCACCATCTTTTCAGACATGGGTCCCACTTGGGCAAAACTTTTAATGAAGAGGTCTTTCGGTGGCGGCTAAATCATGTCTAAGCTATCGAATTAATGAGGAATTCATGCGAGATAAAAGTTTGCGCAAAGTGGTAGTAAATGATCGCGTGTGGGAATGATCACTTCTCTTTTCGAGACATTATTGTCTTAATTATGGGTAGTTAATTACTCATTCTAGACCTTTCCTTTAAACCTCCTTGGCATTCATTTTTGAATTACTGTTGCTCTCTATATGCGCAAAGAATGGAGGTAAGGGTTTTTTGGAGCTCCAGTTGCAGAATTTTCCTCAGAGACTAAGGTAAGTCAGGCTATCATTCTTCCATTGTTTAAATTTAAAAGCTAGTGGATTTTGCAAGGGTTTCTGTAGCAATTTGCAGTTTGTTCTTGCAAAATGAAGTCAACATTTCATTTCTTTGGGAATGTGTCTAGTTTATTCTGCGAAAATTCTATCGTAAGAGACATAGACCTAGAAGGTTATGATATTGAAGGGATAGCTAATAGGCTTACTGCATGTGTGGAAGAAAATGTCCCTTCTATGGAAATTTTAAGTAGTGGGTTATGTATAGTTGCATGTTTCCCTCCTGCAGTGGTTTTCCTTGAGCTTGTTCATGAATGTATTAAACATTATGACCAGTGAACTGAGTCAATTCTTAACAGAAATCATGAAGTGTTGATGGCCATAAATAGAGGAATTGTTGCCTCGGCTTTCCAAATCCAAGAACAAACTTTCTCAGCTTTTTCTCCCACCCGATCTCTAGTTAAGTTCAAACCCAACATTGATGAAAACCATACTTCCATGGCTAAGTATTGGTTGATAAATGCCCAAAGAGGAGGTTCTTAGTTGCCCAAGAAATTAAACAGAAATCACATGCAACCGCATATTAGTGATATCATGGCAATGTTGCAAAGAGTTAGGGGGTCACCTGAGGCTTCTTTGTTTGTAGATTGGTTATTCTATTATTTAGAAATTATTTTAGAGGGCAAGCATAAGCTGGATTGGGCTGAGTTAATTGCAGAATCCATGAGGGAATAGTTGAATAGTTCTAAGCATACTGGCTGTAGCTTTTATATGTCCTCTTATCTCATGTATTGTCTATCATGTAGTAGGATATAGAGTGGCATGATTTATGATCCTTGGATTGATGGCATGTGTGTGTTTGAATATTTCTCTATGCTTCGTAAAGATAGTGTAATTCAAAATTATAGGAGAGTTCATGATACTTTTATGGGAAAGATTTTCTTTGAGATGTCTGGAGATTTGGCCAAGAGGATGAGCTCAGAATCTCAGCACTTTGTGACTAGGTTTGGGAGTTATTACATCCAATTCCCTAAGTTCTCTTATTTAAGAATTGGTGGTTTTGAGGATTCCCCTACCAAATTGCCTCGATATGCATTTGACTGTTTTATTTTTTTTGAAATCTGTAGATAGCTTGCCGTCATGCTAAAGTGTTTCCTTCCTAGAGACCAAGGTGAAAAACTATTTCCATTGTAGCTAGGGAAGCTTTTATGTCTAACCTTTGAAGATGCTATAAGTATCGGACGTGACCTAGGTCATTTTGATTTCAAGTACTATACAAAAAAATAGGCTTTGATAATAAAAATATTTCTAGTGGCAGCATGGGCTTAAGGTCTCACATGTTCCTAGTTCCCCATTTAGAGGATTTCTGGGAATATTGTGTAAACAAATCTCAAGTCATGATCAGAAGTCATAGTAGACTCTGCATCTGTCAAATTCTGTCAATGAGAATACAATTCAACATAGAGGGAGTGAGAAATTATGGTTCTAATTTGATTGAACCTAATTTCAAAAGACCTCTCGATATTGAAGAGCTAGATGTTGATTTGTTAAAAGAGGAAGATGATGACATTCAAAGAATAATGCAGCATGTTCTCAAATTAACTGAGAAGTGGCTACAAGCAAAAAAAGGGCATTCCAGTCCTAAAATACTGGAAGTAAATCTTCAATTTTTTTTCTTCCCCCTTTGTTTCTAACACACCTAAAACATCTGATAATGCAGGTTCATCTGGTAAGCAGCAGAAGAAAGAATCTAAAAAGAAGTCTATTGTGAAAGTTTCATCTATGGTTTCTCCTCAGCGTATCACCAGGTCACGCTTCCAATCCCAAAAGAAGGCAAAGATGATTCAAGAACAAATGGAGATAGTAAATCTGGAAGATGATAAGTTTGAAGACTTGAATTGTCAGATTGGTGATGACAACCAAATTGGGAAAGATCTTTTTGATCTTGAAGATGTAACCCTGGATTTAATGGATACTCCTGTTAAAGTCAGTCCCCAACCGGCAATGACTAGCGACACGCCCAAATGGCTGAGTTCCTCAGTCAATAAAAAGTGGAGTCTGATTCCTGTGTCCATACCAGTACAAGATATTGTGAGTAAGTACGCTTAGAAAACCCCTAAGGCCAAGAAGGTAAAAAGAACAATGCGCATGTTTGCTGATGCTAAGATTGGAAAGTGGTTGGCCGAGGTTGCTACTTATAGGCCGAAGGAAGAGAAAGCAGATGTGGCAGTTGAGGACTTTGAAGTTACCAAAATTGAGTTGGGAACAATGGACAGAGCCGGGAAAAACCACTTATTCAAAGAAATAACCCAACAAATGTTGATTACATCGGTGCAGGATAGCAAAGAAAAGAAAGAATTGAAACAGACCATTGTTTCACTTTCTCAGTTTATTAATGCATTTTGCAACTTTTATGCTACCCCGTTGTCTCAGTCTTCTCAAGTGTTTGACCCCAATTCTGAACAAAATAAGACTCTACTGAATCAAGTTCAAAGGGGATGAACTCTAGTTTCTTTAGTGGATGAATGGATAGCTCAGGTGCTAAAAAATGGAAAATAGTATATCAAAGATTCTCATTCAGTCCTTCATAACACCGAGACAACTATAGAGGATTTGTAGGCTCAATGATAAGTATGGAGCACAGATGAAGAGAAGTGGGTGTCAGCAATGACCAAATTTATGGAAATTGAAATGCATGGCTTTGGTAAATTCTACGCAGAAAAGTCACTGAAAGGCGTCGAGGATTCCTACTTCTTCATACTCAGAAAAAACATCAGCTGACGTATTGCCCTGATAAGAAGTGCTATTATAGAGAATAAAGAATATGAAGCTAAAGCAAAGCAAATCCAAAAGGCTACCCTAACAGAGTTGAAAGTGATTAATTTCACTTATACCCACCCCTCTGTCTTCGGTGAACAAGAACTGAAAGGTGCTTTGGATGCTTTTGAATCAACTATTAAAACCATCAGAGACAAGATTCAGCCCAAGGCCTCTGATTTGACCCAGATAGCAAGGATTGAATCCATGCTTTATTTGTGT